>JABCMJ010043440.1:0-15395 GCA_014822125.1 Arbutus unedo | reverse complement strand
TGGCCGAGCGTGACCAAGAGAGGTAGTTCCGGCCATTGAATAGAGTGGTAATGATTCTCAAGTTGGAGTTGTTGTTGAAGATAATACTCTGTCTCTCTGCCAGTGGCTAAAAGCTTGCGGTAGATTAGCAAGCGAAGAAAAATACTCCTATCAATCACACGATGGGACATTGGAAGCCATGAGCAGTCTATACGGTATCCGAGAATTTATGGAAGGATTATGGGTTAATCTAGAAGCCCATCAAAAAAAAAAAATCAAAACACAAGAGAGTTCAGTATGGAGCAGAGAGTAACGATGATGAGGGTGGTGGTGGTTGTGGTGGTTACGAGTAGCGAAGGTGGCTCACGGTGGTCTCCTTGATGTCGCGAGGTGGCTGACAGGTGTTTGGTGGGTTTGTGATAAGGTTGATGTTTGCAATGTGGTTGATAAGGTTGATGGGTTTGTGATAAGGTGGCTGGTGGGTGTCCGGTGGATTCATGATGGGCTAGTGGTTGGTTTTTGGGTGATGGCTGGTGTTGCGATGGTTATTGGTGGTAGAAACTGTAGTAATTGGTCAAACTTTACCAAGGGAGGCTCTAATACTATGTTGAATATTATTTTGTGAGAGCTTGGTTAGATATTATGACTCTAACTATTCATATATTAATCCCAATATGAGTACAATTATAAGAAAAACCTTTAGGCTCTTCCCAACATAGAAGACAATAATAAGAAAAGACCGTAATATGACAGCTAATACACTAACAAAGGAAATAAATCAAGAAAGAAAATAAAACAATATATGGTGAATATTTAACAGTCCATATCTCTCCAGCGACATTTCTTGAAATATTCTCTCAACAGAATTCGTCTTTTCAACATTTTGGTGACTCTGCTGGGGAGGTGGTTCAGTGGATGGCCAGCCTAAGTGGTGTACAGGTTTTAGGTGCCAAGATGGCTCTAAAGACAGGGAGTAGCATGATTCTTATGGGCATGGACAAAATGAAGACTCAACCAGTACAGATTGTGCTTTGGTGATCCTAGACGCCTTGTAAGCCACACAGGATACATTGACCGAGGTTGTTATCTTAGTCATCCTGCGTGCGACCTCCAACCTATGGGAGAACCCCTGACAAATCCATGTCGGGAATGCAGTTGTTACACACGGCCATGAACCAGTTATCAACAACACCTTAGCTCACCTCCCACCCAATGGAGCAAGCTCAATGGACCAAGTTTGTGGCCCCATTGAGAACTCAGTTCACCCTTCTATGATCCACAAACTATAGTACATTGTAACTGCTGATATACAACTCCTCCTTAAACACCTTTCCTAACTGATCTAGATATACAACCACCATACCTCTTATCCTTTCTTTCCTTACCATATCCTAAGGGCTACTAATCGCAAAAGTTTGTCAAGTTCGATGGCAAATAAGGCAATGTCCAGAAGCACGTCTTTCGCTTCATTGAAACCTTGGACCCATATGGGCCCGACAAAAGTTATTGATCTTGTACCGTACCATTTAGTACCAAACGGTACATATCATACTGGCCTCATAGCGGTACTAGCCTACTCTTATACCATTTTGGCCATTGTACTGGGCTATTTTGAAATGTATCGTATCGAGTTGTACAATTTTTTAACTTTTAATTTATGATTTTTTGGGTAATTGCACATAGATTGAGACTAAAATCATCACCTTTTATGTTTTAAGTTGTGTAAATTTATTTTATATGTCCAATATAATTTTTAAAAATATATATTATTTGAGAAATTATATTAGTGACAAATTTAAAAGGTATGCCGGTACATATCGGTACTAGTACGTATAGTGCCAATAATAAAAATGGTACGTTTGACGATACAAGATTAATAACTTTTGGTCCAACCACAATCTTCGCCTTCCCGAATTTTCCAAATTCCTCACTCACCGAGCTTGCACTTAGTATGTTAACTTGACACCATTTTCTATCCTTACCCGGAAGGATACGGTAATGAAGTTCTACACTAAGTTCTTTCAAATACCAGAGAATGTCACAATCCTATCTCTAGAAAAGCCAAAGCTACAGTGAAGATATTTTGAACTTCATCAACAGGTTCCAGGACCGAGTGGTAGATTGCCACGAGCCAGTCAATGAGTCTCACATGATCAGAATTTGTGTTGAAGGCATTATTTGAGAATAATATGTTTACTTATTATCTTTTGAAGTATAGTAAATGGTAAAATGCCCTAGTCCATTTTGACTAGGGTAAAACACCAACCCAAGGTTAAGGGTTGGCCCACCAAAATGGTTATAAACCCTCTTGTTGAGAAGAGATGTTGTGTGTAAGCATTTAATGCTACATGTACTATTACTTTTACAGTTTGTTAAGGTGGCTTTTTGTGATTTGTTACCCGGACAAAGTGGGTTATCGGGTAGTTCGGATATAACATTTTCTGTACTTGCAAACATGTCAAATGATGATTATAATTGTAAAGTCCTCTAATTATGTTACTTTGAGTGAATTATGTTATTTTCAGTGAGATTCATATTTGAAACTCTTAGGTATTATATTTAAGAAGCTAATATACAAGATAATACGATATAGTGTATTGAGACACAATATTTAACTCTGTAAAAAAAAAAAAACTTAATAGATTGAAAATAATGGTGATAAATTTTAATCGACATAATCATAACCAACAATCAATGTGGGTTGGAGAGATTGAAGCAATTGAAACATAATATTAAGAAGAAGATCGCCTATGTGGATGAAGGAAATAAAAGTTCTAATAAATAGAAATTCTACAATTAATTTGAGAGATTATTTGACAAAAGAAAGATGGAAGATGTGATGATTTTTTTTTTTTTTTTTTGCATAATCGAGATATCTAATTGGTTTGGAGTCAAGTTGGGAGTTGAGAAGACTAACGAATTGGATATATTGATAACTTTGGTTCCTCTATTTTTTTAAACTCTCTTCTAGGTTTGTTATAGTCTATTTAGCTAGTATTCTGAGCTGTAAACGGTTCTATCTGCTTGAGTTTAGAGAACTAGACTTGTAAAAAATCAATTGGATTTATGTTCCAAAGATTTTTTTTTTTAATTCTATACTATGTTATCTGTTTTCCATAGATGAATGAACAGAGGGGTAGGTCCTCTGCCATTCTATAGTTTAGATGGCTTGACCGATTAGTCTCTTTTGAGACTCCTTAGTCTCGACTCTAGAATTTTCACACGATCGCTTGCTTTGACCGTGTGCCTATTAAATTGAATGAAATTGGTGGTTGTGCACTACTTCGTAACGGGTCTCTCTCTGAATGATTGATGGGCTTGTAGTGGAGGGTTAGGGAGGTATAGGGATGAGCAAAAGAAAAATTAGGTTTTGAATTTGCAGAAAATAGGGACATTTTCAATTAGATTATAATTTCTTAAGTAGGTGTGAAAGGAAATTTGGGCCTGGACATTTTTTTTTTTGAATTCAACTAAATTCATCATCATCCATAAGATGATTATAGTTTTTTTTTATATATAATAGAAATACTATTTTTTAGATGTTAACATCTCTCTTTATGAAATAATAATTTTTGTGTCACGAAATCTCATTTTTTGACTCGTCCTGAAATTACAAAGATATGCGCATTGGTCCGAATAACTACAGAGAGTTGTTTGGGAGCATGTGGCTCTATATTTTATCATCACAAATTGATATGAAATTCATACACTTAATACTAACCGTATAAAAATATATGATAAAAAAAAGTGACGACGGACCAAGTTGCAAGATCATTCAATAATTTTTCTTTATTCCATGTGAATAAAACAGGCACCCATTTTTCGAGAATGTATTCTCAGGTGTAAAAAAGCTTTGGTACGTCCTTGTCATGTCACGATCACACCATCAGCAATTATCACCAAGAATCTGGAGAAGTCATCGTGACCGTCCAAACCATATATGTGCAGTAATTTGCAAGTCAGATTTAGATTACTGGTGGACCCACTGGGATTTTTACAACTAACAAGGACCTCTTTTGAGGGGATTCAAGATATTACAGTGTGTAATTTTTTATAATATGCATATAGTATAAGTAAAATAATATAATTTTATTTATTTTATTCTTAAAATTATATTATTTTATTTTATCACATAAATTATTATTAAAATACGTAGACATCAAAATGAGATAATTTTAAAGATAAAATGAATAAAATTATGTCGTTTTATCTGCACTTATAACTCTCCCAAATTTCTTTTGAGGTGGACACGCTTCTCGATAGTTTTTGAAATTACACTAAACAACCTTGTTTCTTTTTTAATCCCTTTCCAAAGTTTTTTTTTTTTTTTTTAATTTGCCATAATGTAGGAGATCCTCGGCGAAAAATTATATGAATATGTAGTAGCAAAGAGTGTTCTATAACTAAATGACGATAAGTTTCTACCGGTACTCGAATCTTCTTACTTGTATATGTTTAATTAAAAACAGTAGGGTTGACATGAAAATACAAAAAAGACCGGCAACTCTATAGAAGTAATTTTAAGACCTGTTTGGTAATTCTTAGTTTATTTTACTTATTTTCTTAGTCTATTTTTTTCCAAGGAAATGTCCTAAGGGAAAGATGGACTGAGTAGAAATAATCAGGGCGAAGTCAGAAATCTTAGATGGTATAGGTCAAAATTTTAACTAAAATTACATAACAAATATTATTCTAATAAGGCTGATCAAACTTTTTTTATTCTAATAAAAAATAAATATGAAATTTTATCTACATATTAATTTAAAACAGTACTCAATAACTTTTCATATTTAAGAAAAATATAAAAAATGGTCATTCGTGGAGTAAAAATTAAGATATTTTTTTAATTATATACATGTAAAGTTTTATTCATTAATTTTTTTCAATACGAATTTTTTTTACACAATCTGCATAGTAAATATAATTATTTCTTATTTGGATGAAATCTTAGTATAATTTTATACAACACGTGAAATGTTTGGGATCAAAGTGAAATATTTAGGGCAGTATTATAGTTTTAATGGGATCAAAATTACAAATTAATTTTTATATTTCGAACAAAAAATATAATTTTTAGAAAATTGAAGGGGGTCAAGTGGGGTCCGCCCATTAGTAGCACAGGGTAAAAGAGTAAATGTTCCAAATCCAGTACCTTCATAAGTTGAGAGATTAGGAAATGGAGTCCACTGTAATCTCAAATGAAACAGAAAAGATTGCATAATAAGTAGAAATCCTAAGTCGTGACTCATGATGACTGGATTTCCACTTCATAGTTGGTGGAAACCTGGCCCCACCACACAAATATTCTAGATTGAGGAAATCTATGTACCTAATTTTTTTGCACGAATTTAATTAAAGATGTGTCTAGAATTGACACGCTAGATCCTTATTAATAGATATAATTTCAGTACATTCAATCCGACAAAGACACATTTCTATTGTGACAGTATCGACGGTTTATAAACTCCTTAGTAATAACAAATATTTTGTGGTTATATAAATCTATCTTGATCTATATTTGTATAATTTTTAAATTTTTTTATTATAAAATGTATTTATGAAAAAATAAACGAAAGTTAAATAAAGAGGTGATACTTTCTTTTTTAAAATCAAAATAAAAAATAGTAAAAAACGATATAATTATAAATTTATTTATTTGTAAAAAGTTGTGAATCAAAATCTGTTTCTATGTAAGAATGAATATATTTATTTGTATTTTTATTAAAATTTAATCTCTATGTAATTTTTTAAAATATTTTTGTCTAGTTACATAGATATATAACTACCTAGCTATATATATGAGTATGTGTGCACATATAAATAGGTAAAGAAAGTTATGAGAATAAAAATACTATATATGAATTACGGCAAATTTTTGAATCTAAATAATTTAAAAAAGATTCATGAATTAATAATTTTATGTGTTTAAAGTAACATGTATTATATTAAAATTTTGATCACAAATCGACCAACTCATGTCACTTGTCACTTCTATAGCAACTTTTACAAAAAATCTTCCAGTAAAATTTATGTCAAATTCACATATGTAGTAGCCTCATATAAATGTATAGTTATGAAAAATATTGAAGCATTGCGTGAGAATGTTCAAGATCACTCCATAATTTGTTCTTACAATCAGGTATTGTAGAAAACGTAAAAGACAAAGTATGTACAGAGAATAATGAATATCAACTTGCTCAATCCCGAGTTACAACAAAGATGATACACAATTTTTTTATAATAAAAAGAGTTTTACAGGAATGCAAAAAAAAAATACAATATCTTGCTTTCTTCTTGCTATGATAACATGTGAAAAACATAAAAAATAAATTACGATTAAGTCAACAGATGATTGAGACATACTACTTTTCATACCACATATTGGTGTGGATGTGAGGTGAGGTGGGAAACGACCCTACACCGTTATTCCATGGGCACTGAATAAGTCGTGTACGACATATCATTTTATTTGTTGATGGGGATCTTCAAGCATATTCTCGTTGTGAATTAGGCCCCATTCCTATTGAAACGATTATTTTAAAGGAGAGAGATGGAGAGAGAGAACATTTATCTACCTCAAATGTAATAACAAAATTACTCTGAATTTGACTCCAATTTTGTTCATCCTATGTTAAATAAATTTTGTTCATTTTTCGTCTAATTTGAAATTTTTTTTGATAATTAAAATTGTTTATTTTGTTTTGATTAAGTTATTGTTCTTACGAAAAAACTAAACTCAATTGAATATCGACAGATTGACCAAAAAATTTAATTTTTTTATTTCGAAACTTCTAATTTTTGAAGCTTAAAAGTTAGATTTTTAAATAAAACACTTACCGATATTCAATTGAATTAAATTTTTTCGTAATAACTGAATAAATTAATCAAAATAAAATAGACGATTTTAATTATCTAAGTGAGATGGTCTCATGCGGCGTCCCAAAACTACGTTCAATCTGTTTTTAATGCATATCAAGTCCAACAATCCGTATCTTGTTTGTTCTTAATTGGATCAGAAGCGTTTCTTTGGACTGTAATTATTATTGAATTATTTGCTCACTGTTTTTCGTCTTTATTTGTATATTTTGAATATTGATTTTTCATCTTTTTTTCTTTAAATAAAGATGAAAAATCAATTCACAAATAATCCAATAATAACCACGGTCCAAAGAGACGCAAAGTTTTTGCAATTGTTTATTTTGCGTCGACGGGTTATTGGTCTGTGTCAGCAAGAACTTTCAAAACAGTATAAAAAGTTTAGAAAGGACAAAATAAGTCAAATTGTACATCTGGTTTGAATTTATTTTTCGTCTTTAGTGAATTTGCTTTAGCTTTTGATATAAATTTATATTTTTGAAATTTTTTTGGTCGAAACGAACTAATAAACAAAAAAAAATCAATGCTGATGGAGGAAATGAATAGCGTTAATGAAAGAAAATTTAAAATTTGAGTTAAGTCAACCAACTATGGTAATAGAAAATAATGACGATCGATTTGTTTATGCGAAGATTGTGTGTATGTGTATGTGTATGTATCTATGTGTGTATATATATATACACGCGTGTGTGTGTGACCGATATTGTGGAACATTTTCAAAATCTTAAACTTTTCTATTCGAGTGTCTTTCTAATTCCAGAAGGTTCTAATCACTTGATCAAGTGACAGGTCGGTTAACTTGGCGTGGCGACGGCCTATGCACTGAGCCTCTAGTCTCACGTTGGTGGTGTCTCTGCCTGTCTAGCAATATAATCCTGGCGACGGCCCACGTTGCCAACACAGCCCAGTTATTCGGTCCATCTTCTAAGTGACGGGTTAGCCCACAATTCGGTCCACTACACATATAATCTGGTTAAAAGTGTATAACAATTAGTATTTATTCGAGATGCGATTAGTCGAGGTGTGCGTAAATTGATCCGAACACTCTAAGTTATATACATATTTTGGTTGATGTTATAGTTAATCCAGTTTAATTATCAGAAAATGGAAGTGCATGAAAGCTGTAAGAAGAAAAATGGAAACTAGAGAACTAGAAGGACAAAAAAATTAGATTTCGCAAATCGAAGATTCGTGTAACCAACAATTCTATTTAGAGTAGCAAGAGTAATGCTACGTACATATTTTTTGGTTTACACCCGCTCATACTTTGTATAGCACATGAACTCCACCCATTTAACTCTTAAAAGAAAATCAAAAATTAAAAAAAAAAAACTCAAAATCTCAAATATATAGGAAGGGTGTGAGCGGGTGTCAACTAAAAGGTATGTACATAAACTTATTGGAGTAGCAATTATAAATGATTGGCCCGTTTATTTAAAAATTAAAAGTGAAGGCATATTATTGGATTTGACCTCACTTTTTTTGTAGATAATTTTTTTTATTTATTGAAGAGATTTTACATTAATTTTTTATGAATTATTGATTTGTCTCGACGAGATATTTAAAAAAAGATAAAAAGATATAGACCAAATTTTTACAAAGTTCAAAAAAGACAAATACATGAACTTTTTTATGCTCTTAATTATAATTTTTTATTTCTTAGATTTCTCTCATCATCAAGATGAACCAACAATTTAAAAATATTTAAAAAAAATTGATGCAAAACAAACAAATGAGATTTTTTAAAGAAAGATAAAATTATAATACAATAAATAATTTTAGCCAAATCCAGCCGAATCTCATAAAATATATAATACGACCACCACGGTATTTTATATCTATATATTGCCGCATATTTGATTTGGAACGTAATAATTTTAATTAAATTTTAGGTATGTGGTTCTTATCTGATTCGATGCTCATATCCAATTCGACTGTAGTGAGTGATTTTCTCAATTAAATGAAAAACTAATACTTTAATATTTAGCAGAAATTATTTTGTTTCTCTCTTTTGAAATTTGTAATATGCAAGACAATAAATCGTTAAGGAACCCACTACCATTGTGGTGGAAAGGCATTTCGATGATTAAGTTAAAACAATGACTACATGAATTTCTTTAATCAATAGCTAAAACTCTATATTATCATGTACCTTTCATCATGCGTCTGCGCCTTTATTTATAGACAATGTGACTTAATCAATCTCAATTCTCTTGGGACTCTAATTTCTTATTAGAATAGAAGTAGAACTAACTACCTTTTGAATGGTCACCAACGAGACAAAACTTACGCGGACTCTGTGAGAATTATCTTCTATTATTAGAGTGTCATTCAATCTCAAACTACTCATTGTAAGTTGAATTGGCCTAGAATTTCTCATCTTTATCTGTTTAGATAATGTTCTGAGATATTCAGGATTCTGTTTCATCTACAATTCAAGATTGGTAACCGTCTTCCTTGAATTGGCAGACATTTGAACTGCCTTTCTTAGATTGGCGGCCATGTAAACTGTCGTTCTCAGATTGGTAACTATTCTTCTGAGATCGATAATATACACGTGCGTGAAAACATCTCATTAATGAATTTAATAAACTATTTAAGGAAAAATTGAGTAATACTCATTTCAGTTTTACATCATCCATCAACAAACAAAACGTATATTACTCAAAACGCTATACTCATATCGTATAACTTCATATAAAAGACCAAATAAAATCATGAGGACACCCAATTCAGGAAAAACATGAATTCTAAATTACAACTATCTATTCTAATATAAAAATAGACTGTTTTATTTAATGTGAATAAAATTGAAAGAGGTAAAACTTAAATAGAAAATATTTTAGTTTTTCCAAGGTAAATTGTTAAAGATATTAGGGAGCTCGACAAGAGAATGCTCATGCTCACGCGAGTGATGCCGAGATAGTGGTAAAATCAACTGACCTGAGAAAGACAGTTGATAATTTGGCCGACCTAAGGAAGGTAATAATTAGTTGAGATAAAGCAAATCTCCTTAGACGCTCTAAATTTTATTTTTAATTGTGTTTACTGTTGTCTAGAGGTTCTTGGTGTACTTCACTCTTCTTCTTCTTTGGTATTTATAGAACATCAACAAGTGAACCTTAGAAATTCTAAGGTTTAAATCATTGAATGCTCCAAGAAGGTTTCTTAAATCTCTTCCAAACAAGTTTTGATAAATGAGACTATGTATGTTGAGCCAAAAAATTTAAACGATTATATGAATTGAACTTTGTGTCGATCGCATGATCGTAGCCGATTGTCCTTCCAAAATCAACCGATTGACAGCTTGGTGGAATCCTGTTGACCGCTCCATGTTTAGACAGACAGATTGTATGCCATTGTGGTACTGAGTCGAAAAACATGAGATAATCAATTATGTATAGAACCTAATACAATTCAACAAATATCCATAACCAATTTTTTAAGGAGTTCCAAGAGATAATCAAGCATAGATAATTAATATAATATTCCTTAACAAAAAATATATATGAATTTTCAATGAATGAAAGGATTTCCAATAATTCTTTAACAATTAATATGAATTTGTATAATTGATTTTTCAAATTGTCATCAAAACACTTATTTCTAACAGAATCAAAAGAGTAAAAATATTTGACCAATAAATAAAAAATAATCAAATAAAAAAATAATCAAAATACCTAAAGTGTGATGGTCGCTCAACTTGTAATATATCTATCTTAAAAAATAGATACTAGCAAGATCCCGGTACCGTTATAAATTTCTCGTTACAATGAATATATGTATTTAAAACAGCATTGTCATATATACACGAACTAATTTAGTATAATACAATCATTTATATATTACAAAAGTATCTCTAAAATAAGATTTTAGAACATACTTATTATTTAATAAACATGTATCGTGTTTACTAATTCAAACCAAATAATACCTTAATTTTAAATAATAGAAAACATTAAAAAACAATACTGAATCTGACCAACATAGGATTTTAAAATATACACATTATTTAATAAAAACATATCACAAATTTTAACCGTAATAACAAACAATTAAGATTTAATGCATGAATGAATTGAATTAATTTATAAGAGGTTTAGCACTCAATCCATTGTGTGGGGAAGATAATTTGAAGTCTGATCTACAATGAATAGATCTATAATAATGCAAATGTTTTTCTCATTCTTTTTTCAAATATAATTGTGTACTTAGATTAATTTACACATATTTTACACGAATTATTGGGTTTGTAAAGTTTGATTCAATTTTACTTCGCTGACTATAAAGGGGTTTGACCTACAAAAAGGTATTACAGTAATTGATGATATAAACTTTAGGTTATAAATATATACTATGCGTAACTGGAGATATATCTTTCATTCTTCTTTACTCAATACGCAGTGAAATTTGTGTGACTCGTGAATAAACCTAATGGCATATTTGGAGAACCAAGTAAAAATATTTGTGTCGTGCTTTTGAGATTGCAATCTTTTCTTGATTATTTTTTCGTGCGTGCGTGTGCATATGCGTGTTATGCCACAGCACTAATATTGAAATTTCTGAAGTTAACAATTATACAAACCTTCAATTGTCCTGAACTTTTTTTTTTTAATGTCGGTAAGAGTCGAACTTACAATCTCAGAAGCAATCACTACTTTGTAATTCGGCATTATCAAATTTAAAAAAAAAAAAATACTATTGTGAAATAGTTAAAACAAAAGTAAAACTATGTATTTCTTCCTCAAATTATTTTATAAATTTAAGAAATCGTTCCCCCTTTCAAGTTGCGAGTTTCATTTTTTTGTTAGCAACAATTATTGAGTGTCACCTGATTCCTATGTCTAACTGTGAAGTCTAAATTCAATTTTTGTTCACTTCTCGTTGATTCTTAATCTTTCTTCATCTTGCTATAAAATATAGAACTCGATGTTGCTAGTGTCGATCGGAATTAGGTATTCGACGAACATTTTGATGTTTAAGTTAGTTTTTCAGTGAGAAGGAATAAATTAACTAAAAAACTTTTAGTGATGCTTTGCTCGTATTGATGCCCTCTTAGTGACACTAAGAGGACCGGTTGAAAATATCGCATTGTGAACCGCAAGTCACGACGCTCCCGCCATGTGCCCTACGTTCGTGAGAATCGGCGCTAATGCCCCCATGTTTAGCAACTGTCCGCAACGTGAAGAACGCACCATGCTTTGACCTGCCGAGCATAGAGCTCTCGACGACATGATTGAATAGTATCACTTGTGTAATCGTTGCATGATCAATCATGAGCACCAACAATATGAAGCATGCCAGATGGACTTACTAAATTTCACGGCCAATATAATTTGATTCGTCTTAAACTTAGCCCAATTCAACCGGAGTATAAATGAATTGAGCATGCATTTGAATTCTAAACATATTCTCATGCGTATCTGGCCTACTACATTATACAAAATAATTGTGCGGGCAGACTATAAAGATTAATTCGAAGTTCGCATATATGGAATGAAAGACATAATCATATACTAACTAAATTTATAAATATCATGTCATCAATACAAAATAAAATAGGGGTGAGGGACCCTACATCATTAAATACTTATTGGGGTGTGTCCTACAAGAATTGGTCCCCATCAAAATTGATACCTTTGTACGCCGCAGGACGAGAGCCGCGTCAGACCGCAACTTGGATTGACTATACGTACATAGTTGTGGTAGGGACACAGAGAGCCGTGTGGTTTAGCATTTTTTGATAAGTCCAGACCCACCTCACCACCCCTTCTGGCTCTTTACTCTTCAATCTTCGTAGTACAACAATTTGGAGTTATACGGGCAACTCTATTTTCACTAGTGCAAAACCCACACAGACATTCCCTAAGAATCTCAAAACCCGTATGTCCCACTTGTACAATATATTTTTTTTGGTAAGAATAAGGTTGATTAATTTTCTTTCAACTAATGAAAACGAGATAATGTTCTCTCGAAGATGAACAAAATCAAATTCAAAGTATCAAATAAGAATGTTTTATTTTCTCTATGTCTTGGATTCTCCGTTGGGAAAAAAAGATAATATCGATTAGTTTCTTAGTACAAATAGTGCACGAAGAGTATTTTTCAAAATATTTATATGTAGTTATATACATAAATGTTGCAATATTTGGCAGGGAGCAAAATTTTTCCTAATTTACAATTTCTTTCTAATTTAATAACTAATAAATGGCTTCAAGCACTAATATCTCCGACGAAAATCTTGTTATAAGTAATAAAACTTATAATGAGATTGGATAAAAATATGAACCATTGTTTTGGTCGAAACAGAAAGCAAAGAAAAAAAAGTAATAAACGACAAATGAAATTGAAATTAATACTCCTTTTGTTCTCAATTGGATGCCTAATCTTTAACTTATTAGAAGGAGACGATAATTAACTTTTCAAAATCTATAACCGGGTGTATAGAGATTATGAAATAGTGATTTTGTTGTGCAGTACGCACAATAAAATATATTATGCGTTAAACGATATCATTTTAACAAACAAAAAATTATCTAAATGTTACTTGACTGTTTGAGTAGTTTTTTATGCGTCAAACGACGTTGTTTTGGTGCATAAAAAATTACTAAAACAGTTGAGTAGTGTTTGGATAATTAACTTTTCATTACAAATTTTATAATGAAAGAATAATTGTAATGTCAAGTAAAAGCAAAATACTTAACTTCACGCAATTTGAACTATAAAACTCTCTTTAAATTTAAAGTAAAGAGTTATTATTCATTTTAAGTGTGAATTAGTTTTTGATTTTCACTCTGATAACAGCGTGCTGTGAGTAAAAAGAGAGGCGCTCTTAAAAACTTGACCGGTCAAATCAATTTTCGTCCAAGCATTAATTTCGAATTATTTTGCATTCAGAAAATCTCTCTGCCACAGATTGGGCGACGCGTGTTTTTGTCGTTGACACGTCATTCGCCATCTCGCTACATCGTTTTCTTCTTCTAGTGGATGAGAAAAAAATCCATCGCTCATATATATATTATACAAGAGTGCTACACACACATCACTTTTATACATCACTTTTGCACATCATTTAAAACTACGTCGTTTTGGCTTTATAGAGTAATATTTTTTTATGTCAATATTAGTTTAATGTCTAAATTTTTGATTTTTAATTAAATTTTAATAATTTAAACCATTTGAATGTATTTAAAATATGTTTTTAAGGGTATTCGTGAAAAATCAGCCCAAAATATTATCAGAAAGAGTTTGATCTAAATAGTGGTTCATAAAACCGTTCTTATTAATATTTTGAATTACTATTTGGATCAAATTCTTTATGGTAATATTTTGAACTAATTTTTTTTAAATACTTTTAAAAATATATTTTAAATACATTAAATAATTTAAATTATTAAAATTTAATAAAAATAAAAAATTTAAATACTTGGTCTCGTCTTTTCCTTTTATATATACACACAAACACAGAAACGTATGTGTATCGCTTATCTTCGTTTTCAAGTTTCAACGGAAATTCAGTTTCCGTGTTCCGCCATTTTCGGCGGCCACTAGCTGTCCTCCTACTTTCTCTCTCTAGAATATCTCTCTCCCTCTCTCTAAAAGTTCGGTCCCCTCCCTTTCTGTACTTATCCAGTTAGGGCTTTTTCTAATTCCATTCGAGATTGAAGGACCCCGCTTGTCTCGTGCTACAATGGATGATCGAATGAGATGACGCCGATAGAACTCTTTTCCCCGTGATTTCCTATCGGATTCGCGTACAGTTTGTTGTATCGAATTCTCCATACATCAAAATCCAAAAGAATCCCAGTCTCTCTCAAATTAAACGATCAATCCAGAGACAGTTCTTCTATCTCGATACGCATCCAGAATTTCAACGGGAGTTGCGATCGGATTCGACCGAGGGATGACGCGGGAAATAGTGGTGGATTCGCCGGCGCAGATGAATAAGAGACAGCCTCTGTTAGGGGAGAAAACGCCACATGCGGCGGGGAAGGAGGACAGGCGGAGGGTGGGGGAGGTGGCGGGAGGAACGACGGCGGAGTGCGCGGCGATATGCTTCTGCTGTCCTTGTGCGGTGATGGATTTGCTTGTTCTTGCCGTGTACAAGATCCCCACGGGGCTATGTAAGAAGGCAAGGAAGAAGAAGATGCGCAAGAGGATGAAGAAGAAGAAGGCCCTATTACAGCAACAACAAGAACAACAGGAATCGACATCGTCGTCGTCGAGGGGTAGGACCCGTTCTAGCTTCGACGAGTCAGAGATCGGGAGATCGGACGTCGATGATGCGATCGGCAACGGATCGACGGTGGAATTCGATACGGAGATGTGGAGCCGGTTTTACGGGGCCGGCTTCTGGAGGAGTCCATCACAGAGGGAGTAATTGTACGAACTGTATGTGTCGTGAACAGAGAGGGTGCGATGAAGCTTTAGGTTTTACGATCTCCGAGTAGAGTGCGCTCAAAATTGTGGCACTGGGTCAAATTTAGGCAATGTGATTTTGGTATTGTTATTGTTTTGGGGTGAACTTTTGATTTTTTTTT
>JABCMJ010043437.1:13000-24965 GCA_014822125.1 Arbutus unedo | reverse complement strand
AATGATAATTTTCAAAGCAAGTAAAGTTAAAATAATTTCTCAAACGACAGAAAAATTAGTGTATTTTTTAAAAACCTCAAGAGAGGTTAGTGTAATTTATCATTTTCTGAACATAGATGTGTTCAGAATTGTCAGATACACGCAGGTCTCACATTATTATAAAGAACTTCACGTGCATCTAATAATTCGAAACACATCTATGTTCAGATATGCACAAATAATTTGTATTCCTAGACTAATTCATTGATTTTGATCAAACTTAGACCAGAAGTTGAAATGCCATTCATATTCTTTTTTGGCTACTATGGTAACAAACTTTTAATTTTATGTAGAATGGTCAAAATCTCTGTGGACCAAGTCCAACCTAACGCCATAAATACAAATTGGGACACAAAATTTTAATATTATGTGGACGAATATTATATTTTATGGAAGGAGATATTAAGCTTACCAATATAAATTACAAAAATAATACTCAAAACAATTATTATGATGAATATTTTCGATCAACATATACAATTTTATGGTAAAATAGTATTGTTAAAAAAGAATTATGAAAATTAACACAAGATGGTATGGTGCATCTATGTCAATTTCAAGGGCAAAATAGTATTGTTAAATAAAAGTATTGCTAAGATTAACACTAGACGTGGAGAGCGTCCTTATTCATTTTAGAAGGCCAATAACATTGTTAAAACAAAAGTATTGCTAAAAAAAAAAAAACAAGATAATATGGTAAATTCTTTTTGTGAAAAAAATCTTAGGACGGCTATTAGTAACATTTTTAAAAAGAATCTTCAATATTACATATTAATCCGTAGATTACTATTAATTATATTTTTACCCCTAGCCTATATTATTTACACTTTGATTCCAACTTAGGCTATTCGTACATTGACCCCCGGTACCATGATTATCTAGTGTAATGTACATATTATTTTCGACTTATATGTTAAATGATTAATTATCATCGATCACATGATCATCATTTTGACCTAGAGATTTTCTCAAGTATTGGACCCATCATATTACATAGGCATGATCATATTTTAATGCATGTGTAATTCATGGATTCATTATGATGGATTATTGTGTTGGCATCATTATTGTGATTAATCGATTTCTGGAACTATTAGAATATGATACACTTATCTCGGACTTAAGATCCTTTGGTACACTCAAACGTTGATGTATGAGAACATAGTTCTAGAGACTAGAACACCGTAGTTGATTATCTTAATGTGTGGCAAGTGTGATGATCAACGTTGTCGACACCCCAATTGTTGCGACGAGGGGCTCTGATGTGCTCCTTATTTAGTCATGTGTGCACACTTGGTTAATATTTGTTGTGGCAAATTATTATGGTTGCTAAGTAATGTTGTTGGCATCCGGATCGTTGCGATGAGAGGCTCTAACATGCTCTTAATTCAATGTTGTGGTAATTGCCCAGATAGTATTGTATGTTTGGGAAGATAACAAAATTGATGTGATAATTATCACGTATTACGGACAACGTTGTTGGCGTCTCAATTTTGAGTTTTTGAGGTGGCAATTATCATGTGTTACAGGCAACGTTGTTGGCACCCCGGTTATGAGATCTTGGCATGGCAGTTATCATGTGTTACAGGTAATGCTGTTGGCGACTCGACATTGGAATATTTTGAGCCGAACTATGACTTATACCATAGTGTCAATAGCGGAGCTGCGTCTTTAATCGAGTTATGTCATTAGTCATGTCATGTATTGAGTCAAGTTATGTATTAAGCCGAATTATGTTTGTAAATCGTATCATGTCCCTTTCCATAAATTTGGCATAATAGAGTTTTTAGATGTATTTTGATATCGAACAAGACGTACATGAAAGACAACATTCGGGAATATAATGGTTGGGAACATAGTGAGCGAGAACCAACAGTTAAAAATGAGGGTGTTTGGGAGCACGATCACCATAGGGGTCTGGATCATACCAGACGAGAACATCAGATATGTAATAGAATCATCAATGACCTAGTAATTAGCACGGCTAGAATTGTTGAATTGGAAACTATGAATTGTTGGATAACCAATTGGCATTTATAGTTGGACATGCATTGGCACTTGGACAATCGATAGTTTGTTGACATTATTATTGACAACATTTATTTCTCACACTTATGTATTATCACTTTCCGTATATTTGTGAAAGTCATACACATCGGTTGGGACAAAGGGTAAGATAAATTATTGAGCTTCATCGGTCGTGGTACTACATTCTGCCTCTGGCATTTCATGTAAGGTATCAAAGACGGAAATAAAGACCCGAGTTGTTTGGTCGACAACAACGTAGTGTACGAGAACTTCATTTAGCCTTAGTTATTTAGAGTAGATACTTAGTATTTTCATTTTTTGAACTATATTTTAAAAAGGTATACCATGTTTTGTCAAATTTAATTTTATATTCTATATGTAATACCAATCAAACTTGTATTCTTTTCTTTTAAATGAAATGATAAATATTTTGGAGTTTTGAAAATTCTTTATTTGACGTCTCCCAGAACCAGAGTTTTTGAAGACTAATTAGAATGAAATTGAAGGTAAAAATAACTTCCAGAATTAATGTAAGTACTACAAAACCATAAATAGATTAAGCCCAGCAACGAACACTATTTTCTTAGAGCAGATTTCGCCATTGCACAGGTGGTCATGAATGTGGACGTCTACCTCCCAAAATACAATGACCTTTTCACACAATGTCGTAGCATTTTGACAATGTGCACTGTAAACGAAGACTACGTAGAACTCTCTATATGCTGAAGTATTTTGTGCATAGAGTGTAGTGTGTGATTTTTCTTGAATTTAATGTATGAAATGGCTTGTAGAGGACCGTTTCTATAGGCCTCCAAGCACCTGTTTGGAACAGGCTTGCCTGCTCATGCATGACCAAAGGGCCAAGTCCTTATAGAGTCTAGACTTTTATATATCCAACTTGTTCCTATTATTTTTTTAACGTGGAACAAGGTTCTAAACTCATATTTTTTTTTATTTTAAACACCAACTTTGATGTCAAATTTCTTTTACTCTGAAAATAATTTTGACTTGTTCTTGTACGGCATTAATCTCCTATCACAAGATATTATCGAATATCGCGGGTCCTTCCCAATCGACGCATGGGACCATTTTAATTTATCTTCAAATAACCATGTCAAACCATTTATCTTATACAAGAAAATGGAAAGTTCATAGTAGATGGTGAAAGGAGACAATAACATTCATTCGCATGACCATTCAATATTCTTGAGCCATCACCGTGTAATACCTCAAATATTTCTATCGATATATATTAATCTAGAAGTCCATACACTTTGTCTTAGGAGCAAGGACGACTTATAATAGTATACATATGGTAGTGGAGATACTCCGCGAAATGCTAAATAATTTTTACAATCATAGGACTTTAATATTATTTTGAGATTGTAAATCATGAAAATACAGTCCAACAACAAGGTAGTTACAAATTAAGGCAGATAAGGACTGTTGAGGGCAGATGATCGTCGTTCCATTAATTTTCCAATTTTTTTAAGAAACTAATTTTATAAATAATTTAAAATCATAATAATTAAGATCATATGGGTTTGTCTGTCTTGTTTCATCTTAAAAATTTAATGCCTGTCCATGTATAATAGCCGCCCTCCTAAATTATTCTACGAAAGAATTAGCCCAACTATATATTTTATGTTATCTTAGCATTACTTATATTATTAAAAATGCTATTTTGCATTTTATAATGAAAATAAATGCATAAGATTGTGTGCAACTATAATCATATGATTTAATTTTAAATTGCACATATTGATAAATATCTATGAAAACCTTTTTGCTATTATTTTTGCATTTCTATAAAGTTGGTACTTGTAATGCAGTTCAATATTTTATTATTTGTCAATTGTACACTAGACATGTCAGGAAAAGTTTCAGACCCATTAAACCAAACCAGAATAAACCTAACCGAGACTTAAATCTCAAAACCCGTTAACGTTGAGAATTTTTCACCCATCGCTAACTCACTGCATCCTTGAATTAGCGGGTTAAACTACGATTGCGAGACACCCAAGGCATTTCTTCTTGTTTTTTATTTACCCAAATTATAAATTTCACAAGCCAATGGTGTGTCTAAATTTAGGGTTTATTAGGATAAGTTGTGTTGAGGTGTATGGTATTTGGTATTACCATATATATTAAGCAAGCAAAAGAAGCTTCTTCTTAGAAGAGCATTAGGAACCATCAGTCTAGGTTCCCATGTGACTTGTGGACTTATTCAGAAGTTTGAAATGAAATTAAAATCTCCCTTTGATTTTGTCTTCTAAACTAAATTTAAATAGTATCTATGAAGCCACCATATATGACACTGGATTGATTTACTTCATTTGAGGAATATTTTGTATACTCCTATCTTAAGGATCCATTTAGTCTAATGTTATTATTGAATTAGTGAATATTCGTGCCTAAAGGAATGTAGCGAATTTAAATACACACGTCAAATTAATTCAAAATTGATTCATCACGAAAGGCACAAAACAAACCTAAATGCACATGTCAAGTTAATCCAGAACCAATACCTCAAAATCAACAATTTAAGTTACCCTCGCCTAAAGATAATTATCAAAATCATGATTGCAACCTAAATCGATACTCTCGATAAACTGTTGATTACCACAAATCTAAGTCAACGTAAATAAATCTCCCTTTGATTATGTCTTCTAAACCAAATTTAAATTGTAGTATCTATGAAGCCACCATATATGACATTGGATTGATTTACTTCATTTGAGGAATATTTTGTATGCTCCTATCTAAAGGGTATATTTAGCTTTAACGTTATTATATTATTGAATTATTGGACTATTAGATAATATTTTATATTGTAAAACTTAACGTAGTCAAGTTTCTTAATTCAATAATAACCAAAAATAAAAATAAACTCAAAATAACATAGTACAAATTTCATCTCCTTTTATATGTATTTGCTAAACATCTATTCTCTTGTTCTCTTTTATTTTAGAATTTAAAACTGTACAGACAAACTTTGCGAACTAACAAATGCTTGAAGAATGCAACCATTGAATCTTTCTTGCCCCGCAAATTGCAATAGACTACCATATGACAAAAAAATCGATATTATTATGGTCTTTTTAGTCGTTCTTTTTGAAAATTTATCAAATTCGTGACAAATTATTTGAACAGTTTTGTGAATAATTAATTTTGTCAAATGAAGATTTTGGTACAAGTAAAAAAAAAAAAACAAAAAATTGGTTGAGAAAAGTCATCAACATTTTCATCATCAAGACACAAAACAGTATTAGAATAAAAATTTGTTGTTTTGGTCTAAGTAGCCATTGATAGCAGGCCCATCAAAGGGCATTTCGGTTGTTTTATAAACTCCCAAAGTCCTATCTGACCAAAAGCCTGGTGCTTTATGTTATTCTATCTGTTACAGTTAAGTTTCCATCGAAATTTCACAGGACCTTTTTCTTTTTAGTCTTCCGTTCTCTAACCAGTCAACCAAGCGTAATAACTCTCATATAAGCGCAGAAATTCAATATCGATTCATTGGCTACAGGGCTGATAAGGTATGGCTGTTGATCAAGATTCATGGGCATTCTTTCAGTTAGATCTTTTTAACCATTATGTTATTTTGGTTGTTTACTTTCTGGGTTTTAGACCATGTTCTTTTAGGTTTTTGGTTGTTGCATTTTGGAGGTTTAGGTCAACCCATTTATCCAAGTTGATTGATAGCGGATCAGTAAGCTCCATTGTGCTAGTGGCTTTGGGAATTTTGCTGAATCAGGATCTTTTGCTGATTTTGATTTCGAATTGTTGCTTCTTATTGTTCTCTTGTTGGTTTTTTTTTTTAGTATTGTTATGAAGTTGTAAGAAAGCCCTTTTAATGATATTAGAGATAGGGTGTTCTTGGAGTTTCATGGTTGTTTCCTCCTGAAAAAGAAAATGCTTATTCTCAACCTAATTGTTTTGTTATTCCTTTTTTGTTTCTATTTTCAATGAAATTAATAAGATCATACCATAGAATTGAGCAATGAGTTTACCAAAGTGAACCGAATCAAACTGAGAAGAAAGAAGAAGTGATCTGTCTAGAAATCTTTGTATAAGATTTCCTTTTCTATTTGATCCTATTTCTTTACGGCACTGTTCCACTTTGAATGTCTATGTCCATGATCTTGGGTAATTAAGCAGGATCGGTGAACTTAATAGCCACCCCTTAAGCTAGGCCTTTTGGGTGAGGTCCTGTGACTGTTACAATTTCTTACTTATATATCAAGTGGTTTTGAGTTTTCATGTTTAGATATGTTTGTTTCCTCAATTGTGCCAACACCATTAATGGCAGAAAATATACTGCACAGTTATTAAATGAAAAAATCTTGAATGTGAGCTTCTGCATCTCCCCTTGTCTTCTTTTGTAATTGGAAACAAAAAGAAAAAAGTTCTTTTTAAGATATTCCAAGTGTCCTGACCGAATGGAAACATGTAGTACACTAGTACTTATATATCTTCATGTTTGATCAACTCTTCTGCCTTCATACTCTCATACGTTCAGTCTACCTAGCTCATTAAAATAGATCCACAAGTACAAGGTCCAGGTTTTGTTATATAGAAATTGTCAACAGACTCGGCACTAATCAAATCCCCCTAAAAAAAACTGTAAAAGTAGTTGAGACATTTTCTCTTGCACATGTTGGCTGATGGGATTATGCTTACTTTTTAAAACATTGTCACCAGCAATTGATCCAGCCAAAAGAAGATGTCCAGTCACAATGCCGTGTTTTCATCCAGAAGTCATCCATGTTTGCATCTAGACTACTATTATTAGTTTTCTTTTTCAAATAAATTTGTCATACATGTGCAAAGAAAATAAAAGTATACTTGTTTTGTTACATCAACGACAGTATAATTTTCTTGCCAGGAGTTTGTGCTCATCATTTCTTTGCAGAAAGGTTTCTTCTTTCTTATTTTATTACTTGTCTCTTTTTCTTTCTTACTTTGTGAAAGTATTGAGCCTGCAGCATTTTCCTCCAAGATGTTCTCACTGCCTGAATCCCAAAAGATACCAAAGAATGGTTCATAGAAGTGATTTGGTTATTATTGGCATCTCCGTTGGTCTGGCTCTTGGCATTTTGATAGCACTTCTTGCTTTGTTTGGGATACGGTGGTTCAAAAAAAGTGCTGATCTGCAACATGCTAAACGTAACAATAGTGCAGAGATTCTTCCGATACGCACAAACGGCCTACATCCAAGCATTGGTTCTAGTGCATATCTCTCAGATTCTGAATCTGTTAAAGGATCAGATTATCTTCTCAAAAGTTCTCAGCTGTCTTGGTGGGGCCACCGTAGTAAAGATGGGTTGGCATCTGCGTCTGGCATACCAAGATACTCGTACAAGTATGTCATATCGTTTAGGAGAGTATCTTCAACTTGCATCATTTAACACTTCTAGATTCTTCTTCCTTCGCTCGATAGTTCCTTGGACATTTTGGGTGTCGCTACTGTTCCAGTGAATTTTGCCTGCTAAACTATGACCTTGCCAAATGGAAACTTTAACATTAAAAGAAGGAAAGACAAAAAAAAATGTTGCTACTTTTGTATCATTGGTCTTGTCGTTGATACGGATTGTTTGTATTGTTGGTTTTTAGTTCTGCAAAAGAGGTGGCCAACTAACCGCCACTGATTGAAGAAAAGGGGCTCTCAAGAGCCTCTCTGTCAGTTTGTTCTTTAGAGCTGATCAAAACTCTTGAACACTCCATAAGATTATAATAGAATGATTTAGTTTACGGTAATCTTCCACGGTACCTTTGGTTATGAGGATTGATCACATCCACTTATTCTTTCTGCAATCCCAGAGCATGTTGACTTCTATAAGCTTGCAAGGCTGCATTTTTTTTAGTTTTCTCATTCATTGGAATTTCCATCATAAGCAGCTGATTTTGTTGTCTGATTAGCTCAAAAATATTATCTTCAAAACATATACCATGCCATATATGTAGCAGTATACCCCAGTACTTGCAGAGAAATTCTGCAAAACATTAGGAACAGAAGATTACTTTAAAATTGACTGTATGCTCCTAATTATCTTCTCAAATATTTTATTTCTTCCTCCCTACTTGTGATCTTTGAATACACATGGGATACTAAATTTTCAGTCTTTTGTGAACAAAAAAAGCATTACATATTTCACAAAGGAAAACAACTACTTCGGGGAAAAATACTTTGGGTATATAAATGAGAGTAATGAACCCTACCTGTATGTCCTTGGCTACCACTGGGTGAGGTCAGCTGAAGTGAAAAATGTCACCAGTTTTGTCCTATTGGGTTATATTGTCCAGATGAACCATCATCTGTTCCTTGATGTCACTGATTCCTTCATGGCAGCATAAGTTGACAAGATACAAGCACTCAACCATGGATGAGGTCGTTGGACTCTAGGTTGTCTTAGTAGAGCTTTACTTTCATATTGTAGGCTACCAAGCATTTCTTAGACAACAAAAGACTTGACTTGGGTATATTGCTTTTTTTTCCTTCCAGGTCTTTATGGGTTCAGTTAAAAGTGTTTTGGGACTTTAAGGTTGATGTGAACACTTTCATGCACGTTCTAGAGCCAGTGAGGAAATGTTGATTCTTTTGTTTCTCTCTCTTAATATTGAATATGCAAGATAGATTTGATGTGGTCATCCGAATACTTCTGTAAGTTATCTTTGTTGTCTACGTAGACACTTGCCTCCACTTTGCTATGACATGATGAAGTTAGCTGAAAATTACTGCTTAAAACTAGTTCAGCTTGTAGAGTATTATGCACTGGTAGCTGCATGTTTATTGGTATTTAAATGACAGTGCATAGGTATGCTATGAACAATTACTTGTGCCAGATCTAAACCTTTGTGCATTCCCAGGGACATTCAGAAAGCTACACAAAACTTCACAACTATTTTGGGAGAGGGATCTTTTGGTCCAGTCTATAAAGCCTCAATGGCTACAGGTGAAGTGGTTGCTGTGAAGGTTCTCGCTTCTAATTCAAAACAAGGGGAGAAAGAGTTCCAAACAGAGGTAAAGGCTGAATAAATTGTATTCACGAAGAAGCGTAGTCTTTTAGATCCACCGTAATGTACCTTTCTAGTTCGGGAAGTCTCAACTGTCAGGCAAAGTGTTAAAAATATATGATGCATTACTCTCGAAACATGGGTGTTTAGTTGTTAAAAAGGTCACCTTTATTATGTGCAGAGTTTGTGAAAACTATGTCCATGGAGGAATACTTTTCTAAAATGCTGCGAACTTGGATAATAGGAAACTCATGTGTAGTTTAGGATTCAATGCCTCATTGAATGTGTTGCATTCTCCGGGCTATTCATGATTCGTTCTCATCAATTTCAGATTTGTAGTTGTCATCAGATGATAGTTTTAGAAATAGCTACCTGATGCGTATTAATTTGGTTGATACCACGTAGCTGTGTCTTTTTGCAGGTATCTCTACTTGGTAGGCTTCATCACCGGAACCTGGTGAATTTGGTTGGATACTGTGTAGATAAGGGCCAACACATGTTAATTTATGAGTTCATGAGTAATGGAAGCCTAGAAAACCTTTTATATAGTAAGTTCACGAGTCCCTTTTTAATTCATTAAGACATGCACTGTCAGATCTGTCGGGAACATGTTGGGACCAAATTAAGAGGTGTCAGATTTCCTGATGATTAGTGAACCGTGTTTGTATCCTCTCTGATAGCAGATAGAATAATAGATTATCCTGCTTCCCTTAGGTCAAGAGGAAGTACTGAGTTGGGACGAACGGCTTCAAATTGCCCTTGATATTTCACATGGAATTGTGTATCTTCATGATGGGGTATGTTAAATAGGTGCTCTAAATCAATCTGCTATATGAATCGCAGATTAGCCCTTTTTTTCATTTTGATGATTCCTGAAACAGGCAGTCCCACCGGTCATACACAGGGATTTGAAGTCAGGGAACATATTGCTAGACAGATCGATGAGAGCCAAGGTATGAATATAAACTTATTTATTTGCAAACTGTTCAGTATTTTATAGTACAGTAGAAAATCAAATGTGAGGGATACGGATCTTCAAATCGGGTTCCAATTGCTTCATGCAAACTCAAGTAGAAGGGTTTTGTTTATTTTTCCTTGTTATTCTATTTTTTGACCTTCTGTCTGCCTTAATATTCACTATCTCCCCTCTCTGTAGGTTGCTGATTTTGGACTTTCAAAGGAAGAGGCCTTTGATGGCAGCAACTCAGGCCTTAAAGGTACATACGGATACATAGATCCCGAATACATAACAACAAACAAGTTCACGACGAAGAGTGACATCTTCAGTTTTGGTGTTATCCTCTTTGAACTCATCACAGCCATCCATCCGCGCCAAAACTTGATGGAGTATGTCAATCTCGTAAGTTTTTTTTTTCTCTTCATATAAACTTCATCTTTGGTGAATGCTGAATCTTCTATTGGAAATAGTTCTCTTGTTACTTCTACTAATGAAGAAAAATTCTTACTACAGCACATAGAACAACGGATAGTCTTGTTACGTGTGAAAAGTATACGTAGATTTGTGAAAAGTGTAAAAATATGTAGAACTGTAAAAGTATTTAGATACCCGTGTAATGTGCTTCAGGAATGAATCATGTTTATCATTATTCGCTTTATCTGATGTTGTTGGTTTTTGTTGTTGATTACAAGGCTGGTATGAGTCCGGATGGTGTGGATGCAATCCTTGACAAGCGACTCATCGGAGAGTGTACGATTATAGAGGTGAGGAACCTAGCTAGCATTGCCCACAAATGTCTGCGCAAAGCACCTAGAAAGCGGCCATCAATCGGAGAAGTTTCACAGGCAATATCAAAGATAAAACAGATGCGCCTTTCGAAAGATGACACCATGTCTTTTGCAGGGGATGATATTTCTGGCATGGTGTGCCGGATTGAGCTTCAACAAATGGAGTTGAGCAGGATGACCAGCATAAACGAAATCACGCAACATATAAATGTATAATATAGAGGAATGAATCATGTTTACTCTCGATGAGAAAAACGAAAAAGAAAAATTGTGCTCATCAAAAGAAGAGTGTTTCCAGTATCACGAGATTCATGACAGAACATTTTTCGAATACAAACTGCATTATTGGTTTCACAAATGATAGACAGATAATTTCACAAATGATAGACAGATAATTCATGTGCTGATATATTGAACGAATGTCAAGTGTCATCTCATACTGCCTGTCATCACCAGCTATTATATGTGCTTTTGTGTGAAAGATTACAGGAGGTCTTGGTATCTTCTCGCTTGATAATGGATTTTTCTATTTAAGATTCAGATGTTAGATTGAATTTTTCTCTAAAACGAGACGCCTAGCCTCCCATGTATACTTTTTTTTTTCTTCCCTCTAGCTCCTTCCTTGTGTTGGTCGTGTATTCTTCTTTTGCCTTTCATTTGCACAAAACTCGCATGAAGCTCCTACCCAGCTGTTAAAAAAAACCAAGTGGTCAAATAAGGGTGATCCTTTTTGCTTCATTTTTCACAATTTATCACCTAATATGTTATTTTATTATGAAGTAGACCTTTTTTTCTCTTTATCTCTCATCATTTATCATTCAATTTATCGTCCACTATGAGAGATTTTTGTACAAATGTCATGAGCGAAAGACGTAATCAACTTCATTTCTTCTATCTGCAGTTATTTTTTGTTTTTTCGAACATATATGTTTTGTTCAATAATTTAATTCCTAAGTTGGATACTAAGTCAAATCATATTTTCTTATATATATATATATATATATGGGAAAGGCTAAAAAGACCTACATTTTTTTAGACTAACATCTGAATTCTTCATTCCTGATTAAATTTTAATGATCCGAACCGTTCAATGTGTTTAAAACATGTTTTTAAGAGTATCCGCGAGAAATCAGCT
>JABCMJ010043437.1:0-12915 GCA_014822125.1 Arbutus unedo | reverse complement strand
TAATCGGAAATCAAGAGTTTAGACGTTGGTCTAATATTGATTTAAAAAAGTATTGGTATATGAAGTCATTTCCTATATATATATATATATATATATGTATGTATGTATATATGCATGCATGCTTGCTTGAGATTTTTAGTTTAGTTTTTAAACGGGCCTGGACATTTAACGGGCCGCACAGATTTGGGCCTACTCTACGCTACAAGAAGAGTGTAGCTCGTTGGGGCTCAAATGTTTAGATTCTACATTTCAATTTTCCAGACCCCCCTAGGAGAAGTTAGGGCACTTGTCGCCGGAGAGTCATCGCCGGTCTATTTCGCCGACCACCGTCGTCTCTCTCATCTGCGTGTTAGTTTCCCTCTATATACCTCTATCCATTTGTTATAAGTATCAATGTGTACACGGGTTTAGGTTTAAAATTCCCATCTTTCTTTCTCTGCCATTTCTATATTTTGTCTAATTTTCTTTACGAAGTTTCTTGCTTCAAATTTCAGGTAATCGGGGCTAAAGAATCGGAGCTCCAGTGAAATGGTGCGAAGTGTGAAGAGTCACCGCGAAGAGGAGGAAGACGAAGATGAGGAATTTGTCTCGAGAACCACAGATGCCTCTTCTGAGAAAGGTTCGCCATGGCCACCACTACCACTTTCTCTTTTCCATTATTCGCATCGACTCGTGTATGTGTGTATTGGGTATTAATTTTCAAACTTGCACTGAATTTTTTCGGTACAAATTCGGTGATCGACAGCAAAAGAAGATGGAAAAAGCACTGGTCAGAAGGGGAATGCGCTTCGGTCCAAGCATTCTGAGACGGAACAGCGCCGAAGGTGCAAAATCAACGAGAGGCAAGCATGGGTTTTTATGTTTTGTGGCGTATTTTTGTAAATGTTCGTGCTCAGGAGTTTATATTGTATTGAGGATTTTTGTTTATGCTGAAATTGATGGATAAAATTGGCTTTTGTGGACTTTAAAACTGTTAGTTATGTTTGTTGGAATAGTATATTTTTTACTATTACACCTCAGAGCCTTAGCATATGGAGTGCTTTGCTGGAATTTCCCTAGCGATTTGCATATGATGATGGGTTTGCTTGGCTTCTGGGGAACACATACTCGTGCAATGGACTAGTATTTCCCTGATCTTCTTGAAGAAATAGCAATCCTAAAATGTTGGGGAGGTTAGGTGTTGAAGGACAGTGAGAGACTTGAAGATAGTGATTTGTGGGCCATAGCGAATTTGGCATATGGAATTATATAGCTAGATGCCCAGATATTGGCGAAAAAGTAATTGATGTTACAAGCGTTCTGGAACCCAAACGTATTCTATTAGGGAATAAGTTAATGACTATTGTGATAACACGATTTTGTGAGTTGATCTCCAAATTTATGGTTGCCGAATGATGATAACGACTTTATTCTCTACATATTCTGCATCATTGGAATCCACATGACTCAGGATGGTTCAAATCACTTAATTGTCAAAAACTAAGTTGTTCAGTTTTTAAGCACTTCATTGTTATCAAAGAATGATGGAATGCTTTTTGCTTTTACTGGTATGCAGTATTTGTGAACTTAGTTGTTTAGTTATCATTTCCGCGGCTTCAAAAATCCTTGCTCGAATTCTTTATTGACACTGTCAGTAGTAGCAGTGGTGATTCATCCTGCAAAGAATGATGGAATACTTCTAGCTCTTTCTTGTATGCAATTTCTGTGATCTTAGTTGTGCTTGGGGCTTATTAGGCTTCTATCCAGATTTCAGATGTTGAGGGATCTCTTACCTCAAAATGACCAGAAGAGAGACAAAGCTTCATTTTTATTGGAGGTCCACCACTTCTTTCAATCTGCGCATGTATATCTGTTATTTTTTCAATTTATATCACTCGTAAAATGAATCAAAGATTTTGTTGTTTGTTTGCAGGTTATTCAGTACATCCAGTTTTTACAGGAGAAGTTGCAGTTCTATGAAGGGCCATGCCAAGGTTGGACTCAGGAGCCCTCAAAGTTGACACCATGGGTAATTGATATGCATTTTCTCCTGTCTGTTGATCTATGCCATGCTTTGGCCTGACATCCTTACTCTGTGCTTTCGTCTATTGGTGTTTGATCCTGTTAGGGGGCTCTTATTATTGGTCCTTTCGTGTGTAGTAGCTTGGACTGAAACCAAGTCTAAGACCTTTATTGCATTTGCAGCTGAATGTTGGCATCTAGCTAGAAGATATTGATTTCTGTTTTGTGAATATGAGTGCCTTCATGTATTTTCTTTGAGCTATAAGTACTTTGTGGCTGTTGCAATGCATTTTCCACACTGTGAAATCTATGAAGCATGGATACTTTTAGATGGAAGTGGTATCGGTATCGGATACTGATACCCGCCTGATACTCGCGAATACATATTCCAAAAGTATTCACAATATAAATATTAATTCTATTTTGTTAATGAAGTATCAGATGCTTTTCAGCTACTCTAAATCAGTCTCCGACTATTTATGAAATTAAGATCGTGACACTTCTTACATAGTACTAGAGTAAAATTTTTAGGAATAAAGAAAAAAAAAAAATACGATTTTCATCAGTTTACTTATTCTTTAAAGAAGTAGATATAGTAAAGTGAAATAGTATCATCTTTTTTTATAGCGTATTGATTATCCTTATTGCTAGGGGTGAAATTGAAAACTGGAGAACCGGACCGGACTGGAAAACCGGACCAAACCGGCGGTTTAAAGAGCTCAAAAATCTGTCCGGTCTGATTGTGGTTTTAGAATTTTGAAAAACCGGATTTCCGGTCCGATTTACGGTTAAAGGGGCTGAAAATCCAAACTGGACCGAACCAGACCGGTTGAGGTATTAATATATATATATATATATATATATTATATATATATATATATATAATGTATAATTATATATATTCTGTTTTAACTTGTGGTTTTAGAATTGGATTTTTTTAAAAAATCCAATTGAAGTAGGTACTTGGTTAGACTAACAACCTACTAGCAAGCAAGACTCATATGTTGCTTATTAATTGTGTTGAAATTGGGTTAAACCAACAATTTACCAGATTACCAAGTTTTTTTTAATTGTGTATGTATTGGGTTAGACCATATCTCATATGTTGCTTATTGAAATTGCATGAGCGTATGCGTAGTTGCTGTGTGAAATTGCGTGACCATATCTTAGTTGCTCAATTACTGATTGAAATTGTCCGAAATGTTGTCCAAAAGCTTGAAAACCAAAACCGGACAAAATCGGACAGAAACCAAACCGGTGTAATCGGTTCGGTTTATAGAATTCTCAAACTGAAAAATTGGTTCAGTCCCAAAAAATGTACCAAACCAGACCGGTTACAACACCCCTACTTATTGCATGTTCTCTAAACTTTAAATCGTGACAATTAAATGAGTAACTAACGAAGCATAAAAATAAAGTAAGAAAAATACCACAATTTACCACCTTTTTTGTGATTATGCGTTACATTATAGTAAAAAATTGCAAAAATACATTTAATCTAACGTATCCTAACTTTGTCTGTATCTGTTTTTTTAGATTTTATCGTATTTCCATATCCCGTGTTGGTAGCCATACTTTATAGTGTGATACTTTAGCACACAGACCCATGACATCTTTGTGATCTCTCTTTGTTATTCATGTGGTTGTTTTGGGTAACCTAATTTAAGGGATCTAGTTTTTGTTAGATGAAATCACTTAACCTTGATCACAGTCTTGGGATTTTCGTGTGTTTGGGATGCATTTTTATTGCGTGTTTTCTGTATTTTGGAGTACTTCAAAACCTGGTATGTTTTAGCCTCTCCCCAGTTGATGTAGGCTTCCATTTTGATGGTACACTACCTTTTCTTTTGATCTTTCAGAGGGACTTCCTCTTGGTTTTAAGATTGAATTTTACATTCTGCTACTTTGAACACCTTGAGTTATGATGAAGGGCATGTATCTTCTCTCATGTATCATGTATTTGCACACAGAAAAGCAGTTGCGCACCTGTAGAAAGTTTTATGGATCCATCGCAACTTGTGAGGAATGGATCTGGTCAGGAGGATAATATTGTTGTCACGCCAGCCATGCTCACTAATGCACATAACCCAGTTGAATCTGACTTGGGTGAGCCTGCTGCCTACGATGCAATGGATCATCCCTCTTTGGCATCAAATCAAGCCTTTCCAACTCATTTGCCATTGAAATCTAGTGTTATTGAGGATTTGCCTACCCAACCTGGTCAAATATCTGTTTCTGACTCTGGGCAGTTGGCTTCCCAGTCCCAATCCCAATTTTGGCAGGTTAGACAGTCTACAACTGAGAGCGCTGTCCCGTGCTATGCTCTGAGTGAACAGGAGGAACTCAAAGTTGGAAGTGCTGAAGCTAGCTTTTCAAATGCCTACTCTCAAGGGTGAGCATTCTGGGTTAAGTTCCTTGGAGTTCGTGTTTTGCCAATTAATAACCTTCGCGATAAAGATTTTGACTTCGGTGGGTAATTCATCTGCAATGGTTATGTTGTCCTTTGAAACACATTTTCTCATCCATATTTCATTTCAAAATTTGTGCTGCTCAGGTTTACCAATTTGACGAGTTATGCAATGTTGCTGAATTAGATTATCCAGCCACCCTATTTGTCTCAGTTGATATCCTGTTCTCCAGATATTTCTGGTCTTTTTAGGCTTTTTGGATCCAGCTGTACTGATTGGAATTTTTTGTTTTATCTTGAGCATTCGGAATTTTGTGATATCCTCCTTGTAGATTTTTGATATTTTCTTGGCGTAATTGGAGTTTTGTTGCCTTCCTTCCAAACATGCACAACTCAACCTTTTTTCCCCCAAGAGTGCATGACAATGTGTCCCATTCTGGGCATAGGAAATTTATAATGTTGTTTTAAATCAAATGCTGTTCTCATTTTCTGTTCTTTGGGTTTTGTTGAACAGGCTATTGAATACCTTGACTCAAGCGCTGCAATCTTCAGGTGTGGATTTGTCACAGGCCAGCATCTCAGTGCAACTTGATGTTGGAAAACGAGCAAATACTGTACCCATTCCTAATTTTAGTGAAAAGGTATCTCTAAATAATCTGGTCTAGGTCCTATCTACGAGTCAAGATATTTTTATAAGACATGAGATGACACTTATTCCACTACTTGGATGATCATACGGAAAGCGAAATGCAAATATGCATGTATATGTCTGTTTATGTATCTATTTATTTACTTCGATACATAAATGCCAATAACAAAGAGCCAGTTGCTTTAACTTATGGATGTGCTTTCCTCGCTTTCAAATCAGATGGTTGATATGACATGGCTTGGCTAGAAATTCAAAGCCTTTGAATGTCTAGATCCAGCTCCCGAAAGTAATATTAACCACAATTCAGCTGGAACTTTAATTGACTTCTTATGTCAGTGATAGGCGAATGGGTTATAAAGAGGATTGACTGTGTTTAAGACTGGAATCTTGAAATCGTTACATTGTACAGTCGAGGAAAAGTTCTAAAGAGTAGTGAGTAAATGAGTACAAGTTTATAACCTTATCCTGGTCAATGATGAACAATTAGGGAAGTAGTAACTCACAATATTGAATTTCGAATTATCATTATTGCAAAGTAGAGAACTGGGAAGACCCAGGACACTGAGCGTGTAGAATGCGATCTTGTTCCACTTGAAGAGGAATGAATACGTATAAAGGGTCGTGATTTCTACACACATTTGATATTTCACGGTAATTTTTTGTCTTTTTATGTCAAATAGGGTAGTGCAAAAATATTTCCCGTACTTAAAACGTTAGTAGAAATCAAAAGATTAATAATATTCTTATTGAACTGCATGTTGTGTGTGCATACAGGATCCTCAGAACCAATCTCCCGGGAATCAATCGAGGGCAATCTATGGGGCTGGGAGCAGTTATAATGACTCTGGTCAACCTAACAAAAGACTCAGGACAGAACGCATGGCTTAATGCCCGCCCCCATTACTTACTCTTCTATAAAATTTATTTTATCATAATTTTTTACTTTTTACATGGAGGGGAATATGGTGGTGTGTTTGTTTATGCGATGCTTCAATTGCCCAGATGTTTGCCGTCTCCCAGATGAAGCTGTTACATATTATTATCTTCTTCTCTCCCAGGAGGGCTTCTGTGCAAACATTGTGAAGCTGCTTTTTGTTCCGACATCAAGCATCTTAACAATGTCAACACTCCCAGGCTATTTCTCTTGTTCTCGTTCTTCTCGTGAAATGTAATTAGCTGTAAATTGTTACCAGGTATGTTACATCTTCCTTTCTACGGTCTCGATCGAAGTAGTAAACATCTTGATCACATTAATTTATACTATCATATGGCATTGTCTGCAAATTGAATTGCCTCTCATTGTCTTCACCTTTTCGGGTGCCGAATTCTGAACATTATTCAGTGGTCTTGAACACGATCTTGTATTTTCTCAGTCACACGTTTGTGTTAGGTTTACTAAGTGACGAGTTCTACTCAACTGCGTGACAAGAATGTGTGGTTAGAACAGGTGTTGGTGCGTGTCTAAAGGGAGCACTAGGAAAGTTCTTATTTGTTCATTTGTTTACTCCCTGTGGCCCAGCTTCTTAAGAATCTTTTATTAGATAGAAAATGAATGAACAGGATGGTGTGTTGTGCGCCAAAACACACGATGTTATTTTGGCGCACAAAACACTGACCGGAGTGAGCACTGATTGAATATTTTCGGGCAGTGTTTTGCGTGCTAAAACGAATGCGTCGGAGAAAATTAGTGGTTCTTGAGTCTTAATTAGTGGTTGTACGATCACAACTTGTTGGAACTTGGTCATTCGTGCAATTGTTAGTGGTTGATTTCCATATCTAGTATAATTGGCACCAATTGTTAGTGGTTGACTTCTGTGACGACAATGGTAACTAAAGGCCCCTTCTGGAATTTTTTTTTTTAAACAAACAGTGAGTATTTTTTTTATATTTCGTAATTGTTTGTATATTATATCGTCAGTTTCTTTTTGAATTTTTTTCATTTGTTTAGACCAAAAGAATTGAAAAGGCCTAAAAATAGTAACCGAATGAAAAAAAAGGTCTAGATAGGACAAGAATTTTTTTTTTTTTATGTTTCGTCTTTAATGAATTTTTTAAAAAGTATTGGTGAAAATTTTTTATTCTTTAGATTATTTTTGTTTAATTAAAAAAATTAACATGAATTTGATAAAAATTTAAAAAAAAAACATAACTAAAAAGACGGTGAGCACTAGATTATGAAAGTTCATTTTACATTATCTATTAAAGTTCATTTTTATATAGAAAACAATTATCGGTTGTTGTAGCCATGTTTCCAATGCTTTCATTAAGTATTATGAAACTCATTTTAAGAAAAAAGGTCAAGTGTTTCTGGGAACTAAATTAGTCATAATAATTGCAATAAAAACTTTAAATACTCTAAATAAGAATAAACTTGGTGCTATAAATATTAATATCATTACAATTAATATAATGCGTTAGGTAAAGGACAAATAAAGATCCACAACATATAATAACAAAATTAGGACATCATGAGAAGGGGGATTATTCGGAATGAGGGATCATGTTGCATGCGCATAGAATATGCTGCGTTTTGGTGCTAAAAAACTATCCAGAAACTATTCAAACACTATTTAAATTTTTGGGTAATTTTTTACGCGCTAAAATAATATCATTTTGACACAAAACACATCTTGTTGTGTAGAGTAGGTCCTTTGGTCCGGATTATTCATTGTGAGCATTAAAAAAAAAAAAGCATCACGAGTTAGAACACATTAACATATTTCATCACTTTTTCACACCTCAAAACACCATTGGAATCGTAATCATATTGGGTTGAGAGGGAAGATTATTTCATGCTCCTAAGCGTGGATTGTTTTATGGGATTAGATTATGAGATCGGACTAATTAAATTGAGATGATTATAATTTCATATTTATTAGTAATTTTTGTATTTTGTACTAATAATTCATCGTGCTCAAGACTATTGACTCTAAGGGAGAGGTGAGTGTTCTACTCTATGAGATTGGACTTTTTTCACTCTCAAAATATGGACGTTCATACATTAGATTCTTCAAGGAAAATATTAGTTTTAGTCTCTTTTCTCCCTTCCGATCTTATCGACGTTCTTACTTACATAAATAAAATCAACAATACGAGTAGACAATTTTTTCCTGAGTGATTCAAATCAAAACATAAGTTACATGAGTAATTCTCTCATAAGTCATAACAGCGTGTGGGTGATCTCATAAGTTGTATAAGTCAATCTCTTATAAGTCATAACAGCGTGTGGAATTTATAGATTTAGAGGCGAAAACCACACATTCTGTATGCTTGGTGGTAGGCGGCAGAAGCATAGAATAAACCACTTGACAATTCATAAACAGACCCCATCTCTACTTAGTTTTGGATAAAACAAGTCCACACACACACACACACTCACACATATATACATATACATATACATACATACATACATACATATATATATATATATATATATATATATATATATTGATGAGTGGTTTGAAATTCTCAATCACCAAGGCTGCTTTAGCACTGAAATTTGTGGCGCAACAGTTGGGTTGATGGTGCTTCTGAGTGCCCAAATGCCATCATTAGTGGAAGTATTCCCAATCCAAAACTAGGTCCATTGGGGGAAAGTGGCTTCCTGGATGTTCACACCTACAGTCAATAACACTTAAACAAAACAACTCCCCTTGGGATCAATCGTCTCCCTTCTTGTTTTAAACCTACTCCACTCAGACAACCCCTCTCTCCATTAGCCTATTTATGAGATCTTCTCGTACCCATTTCGATAATCAAAATTGTTGTTTTTTAAATTCGTTGAGCAGAAACGTCATTCAATATGGGATAATCTAAATGAATCCTGAAAGATAACCTAACAAACTTGTCCGATGGTGTCTCAGGTTCGAAATTTTCGAAGGACTATCGATTCTTATGACATCAGCACATACGATGATATATTTACAGTTTTGTCCTCGAATAGGAGACGATGAGATTGATTTATTAAAAAACCGTCAATATATGCATAAACTGAGCATCGCAGTTTAATTATAGAAAAACGATAAAATTTGGGAGATGACTGGAAAGAAGGTGGTGCTCACCATTTAAAAAGAAGGGATTAATTACTACTAGTCATTGATTTATTATTTTTCTGGTAGAAGTGGTTAATTGATTCCTTCAATAAAATAGATGCTTTTAAGTAACTAAGCAAATATTATAATATAATCTTGCCGGCTAAATTCATAGGAGATCATATAACTATGATGATACGATGAAGAATAAAGATGATTATAATTATATTTAAATGGACAGGACACCAAACTAAAAAATAAAATACATTATTCAAATTCCTATCCTTTTGGAATGACACCTCATAAATTCATTTGGTGCTGCCAAACCAGACTAGCTGGAATTAGGTATATCACCACAATAATTTAGTATGTAGTTCAGACATTCTGTGTATTCAATCTACACACACATATATTTCTCATTTTATTAAAATGCGAATCTATTATTTTTTGATCAATTTTTGGTGATCTAAATCGTTTAATGTGTTTGAAACATATTTTTAAAAAGATCCACAAGAAATCCACTCAGAATATTACCGGAAATAATTTGATCAAAGCAGTTTTTCTTAAATGTTGACAGAAACAATTTGATGAAAAATTACTTAAATTAAGCACTTTTCGATAATATTTTGACTTGATTTCTTGCGAGTACCCTTAAAAATATATTTTAAACACATTGAACGGTTTAAGTCATCAAAATTTGATCAAGAAACAAGATGTCGCATTTTAATAAAATGAAAAATCCCTTATTTGAAGTTTTCTATCTATATGTATACCTTCAATGAATCAGGTCAATGATTGAAACAAGCCATACCATCAAAGTATGTAAAATCTGACAGGGAATACCCCTTGGAAAAACCAAATGACAAAAAAAAAAAAAAAATCATATTTGAAACTTCCAGCAATGCCAGGGATGTGGTTTACTTATATACATCAATCTCAGTATCCAGTAAATGATGTCAAAATGCTTCTAAAATTATGGTGAGCCCTCAAAATGTTACAAACAGGAAACAATTGTTCTCCCATACTCTTTAAACTGTAAGGCTGTGTTTGAATCAAGGATTTATCAAAGAAATTTTTTCAAAGGAAACCCGAAACGACAGGAGACCAATGGAATAATAAAATTAGAGGAATATTTATCATTTAGCTCTATAAATCCTTGATCCAAACACAGCTTACGGGACTAAACTGCGTGAGCAGAATGTATAAACCACTGGTAAACCATCCACTTTAGCAATATCATGTGATTCTCAACTGGTTACTTATTGTGAAGTCTTGCAAACACTCTTGTGGATTCGCGTAAAAGTAATCTTCTTCCTTAGGTCTGTCTGGAAGCGCGACTCGAATCTTTGGCCTCCCCATACGATCCGCGTGAGCTTCCTTCACAATGGAGGAGAATTCATCCCATCTCAATGACCCATTATTGTGTCTGTCTATTAAATCAACAAGAAGCTTCCTGTCTAATGGAATTGTCTTCTTGAACCCTAAAAACCTGGAAAGTTTCAGAGTCTCAGATGAAACGATCATTTTACCGAGAAAAGAAAAACAACTGGCTACTGAAACAATAAATTGGACCAAAAACATTAAAAGTATTAGCAGCGATATAGTACCTCCGATGGCCTTCTACAACTTTAGCCATATTTCCATCATAAGTTGGAACAAATAAATCACTTTCTAAAGATACTAGATAATCAAGTGCTGCCATTTGGGATGAATGGTTTTGGAAAAACTTCAACTCTGAGGATCGAAGCAGGGTCTCTTTTCTAACCTGTTTCACAAAATCAAAGCAAGTTTGTTCATATGATTTTCCAAGACTAATGTGGAAATTTTACATCTACTTCCATCTACTGACCAAATTTGGAAACGCAGCCACCAAACTTGCTATTCTTCTTTCTCCGCCATAAATTTCTCCCGCAGCAATGTAAATTTGGACATTATGATCAATACCCAGTGCTCTTAACGTCAAAGCACTTTCCTCAGGCGTCAAGGGACACAAACCTTCTCTCCTTTTGAGATTGGAATCAATCACTTTTTCCTTCCACCACGGGTAAGCATATCTAGCGATGCGTGATTGGCGATAGTTACATAGAGAAACACAAATAAAAAACAGACCCTTTGGCATGGAGTATTTGGCTTAGCAAATGGATGAAATAAATGTGTAAGAGATTACCTCATTTTTGTCAATTCTTCTACCTCCTCGTCTTTACAACCACGAGTGCAGCCAGAGAAAGCCAACATATCCATTTCGTATCTGAGATGGAGGACAAGGAAAGGGCCATTTCGTCTTAGAATCCTGACTATCCTTTTGCCCAATTCCTCTATCCTGGGAGTGAATCTGAGAGCATTGAAATTCACTCTACAACGTAACTTCTGAATCTCTTGTTGAAGCCCATTATTGGCAAGGCGAGCATCAGTTCTATTCAAATGTACGACTTTATGCTTTTTCACTAGAGGAAGAATCTGTTTACAAACGTTTCAAAACTCTGTCACAACATGGTGGAAAAAATCAGCAGCTATTTTTAGCATCTAGATAAAGAAACTAACCTGATTATGGTAGTAGGAAATGTCAGACCAACTAACAGGTGGCAATGAGTGGAACATTCCTAGTTCAACTCTCTTCTTGAGCCTTGGCGGTAGCTCCTTCAATATCCTAACCTCATCTCTCAACGATGTAATGAAATGATCAACATCAAATATGTCTTGGAACTCACTGCCACATTGGGACATAATCATTAACAGCTCTGAATAACCTTGATCAGAATTTACAATGCACTTAGGCGTTGTTTGGTCGCTGGAATGATTTCAAGAAGGAATGGAATGGTCTTTCCTTGGGCTCTGAATTGAACGGGCATTTACCTATTTTGTCATGCTTTTAGCAAACTAAACGTCGGACGAAGCATTCTAAGGGAATGACCATTCTGTTCCAGTTTCATTCCAATCAACCAAATGCTGCCTAAGGATAACAGATTGCTCCAATCATCAAGAAGTTCAACTATACAGGGGGAAACTATCTAGAACGAACCTCGGATCAGCCCAAAAGGAGGTTTTATCAAGTTCTGGGACAATAAGGGTGACATTTAGATATCTGGCAATAACAACCATGTCACATATCTGAAAAGAAATGCAGAAGTTAGCATGAAACCGCAATATAGACACTTTCAACAAACAAAAAAAAGCAATACAAAGATTCAGGATAACACCGATAAGGGGAAAGGAAACCGACAACATACTGCTGCTCGCATTTGGTTGAGTCCTCCATTGCAAGAGACCATAAGGTAACCATTGTTCTTATAAATTCCTGCCAACAAAAGTCACTATAAGGACTTGCAACAAATTACAGCTTAACCTAAATATGGGCCAAATGCTCGAAATACTAGATACATATCAGCAAGGTAAATTTTCAGGTGGGCAAGTTTGTAATTAAGCAAATTGGTTCCTATTGGGAAGAACAAGCTTCCATAAAACAGGTATCATAAATACATAAGACATCAGTTAAACAAAGGTTGTTGTCTCCTGCACAAGGGAAGCTAAAACTGCAACAGAACCAACAGAGATTAAGCCCAAATAAATGCATTAAAGTTGAGTGAATAACAATTAACCAGAACAGGGAAGAAGTACTAGTGATAAAAAATTCAAGACAGAAGCATTAAGTCTCAAGGAACAGTTACTTTCTTATGAATTACCAGAATCAAATACTGGAAATCGTTTTCAACCAGTGACTGGCGCGCCTCGGTTAGAATCTCACTAGCTGCGCCATTGCCCCAAGCGCAAAGATCCCAGAATCAAATAATTCAAACATACCAATTCTATTGGGTTTTGTTTCAGTT
>JABCMJ010043424.1:0-15000 GCA_014822125.1 Arbutus unedo | reverse complement strand
TATCTCCCCGCATTATGATTATCTATCTATTGATTAAAATAAATTACTAACAATTTATTTAATCAACATCTATAAAATTTCTTGAGACCTTTTACTAAACTTATTCATTATGTCAGATACTAATATCCACCTGCAGGATTTGACATAATTGAAACTTATAAGCTTCCTCAAAAGAATACCATTAATCTCTATACTTTGACGTAGATTTCATTAATAATTAACAGTTATCATACATTTAATATTGTGACCCGACTCATCGAGACTATTGGCCCACAAGACCTCACTCTATAATTAATCAAAACCGGCAACATTAAATGTACACATCTATTAACAAGCATTAATAATAACCATGAGGTGCTAGTTGTCTTATATAGTCAGTATAAATACAATTACTTCAAATTGGTCTTATTCAATACAAACAAAGTGTACTAATACTGTGAGTCAAAACTATACTATTTTTCATAGTTAAGAAAGACCTACTGAAACACAGTATTACAATCCTACTGGTAGTATGTCTAATTCTACCTAAGACTGTAAACTAAAGGCTTATATTTTACAAGAATTGATAATTTGATCATCTATGTGTAAGCCAAACTCTACACACCAGGGTATCTACTATGTGGAATAAGAGACATCAATGCACAATATGATATGATATGATGCAAACATTGCCTATAAAGATTTTCATCAAGAAACAACTAATTTAACAACTAATCGAGACAAATACTAATCTATTATATAAAGTCGTGACTTTTAATAGAATACCCTAACAGATGGGCCATTGAATTGGACAACTTTCACAGATATCATTCTCGAATGGCCATCAAAGATCAGATCTTGGCTACCTTTGTTGCTGAATTTACACCTCGGTTGGACACCGTAACACTGACAATGTCAAGAGAGAACAATGTCAAACAGACCGAGAAATATGGGTTTGGCGAGAAGGATGGATTCAGCAACAAAACCTGGACCTATATGTGGATGGAGCATCAAACGACAAGGGGGCCAAAGTAGGAGTCCTACTTATTTCCCCAATGGGGATTCTTCATGAACATTCTATTCGGCTAGATTTTCATGCCACCAACAATCGGGCCGAATGTGAAACCCTTTTAGCCGAGCTTCGAGTGGTAGAGGCAGTCGATGCAAGTGAGTTGGTCATCCACAGCGATTCATAGTTGGTCGTGAACCAACTGTCGGGTAAATACAAAGCCAAAGATAAAAGGATGGGCAAGTGTATGAGCAAAGCTACAGAGCTAGTCAAGAGATTTCATAAAGTTCAAGTGGAAGCTTCGTCGCGGAAGTCAACAGCCATTGAATGATTTTAGTCGATACACTTGCTTGACTGAGCATTGAGCCGATGAAGTCCATGGAAGTGTCAATGACCGAGCATGGTCTGAGTTGGATGGATCCCATCATTGCGTACTTAAAAGAAAAAAGGTTCCCAGTTGACAGAGGGAGGCGCATTAGATAATTCACAAGTCGGCAAGGTTTTGGGTCTCGCCCAAGTCCAAACTATATCGTTGGTCTTTCACTAGGCCATACTTATACTGCATACATCCAACCATGACCGAGAAGGTACTCTTTGAAATTTATGTCGGCAGTTGTGGCTACCACTCAAGAGGATGATCCCTAGCCCACCACGCAATCACTCAGGAATACTTGTGGCCAAAGATGATGGAGGATGTGCAAAAGTTCATGCAACAATTTGACAAATGCCAACAATTCTCTCCATTGATTCGGCAATCGGCCGAAGAGCTCTCCACGCTTACAAGCCCTTGGCCCTTTGTGCAGTGGGGATTGGATATTGTGGGAAAGAAGTCGGGTGGCTTCAAGTTCCTCATTACGGCCATAGACTATTTCACCAAATGGGTCGAGGCTGAACCATTGGTCACCACTAAAGAGAAGGACGTCAAAACATTTGCCTGGAAGAACATTGTTTCCAAGTTCAGCATTCCATATGCACTCGTCTCCAACAACAGAGCCCAATTTGTAGTGGTTTGTTTACAGATTTTTGCATCGAATATAAAATCAAGTTTTATAATTTCAACCTGTTCTACCCACAGAGCAATGGACAAGCCAAAGCATCGAACAAAATGATGGTGTTTGGTATTAAAAAGAGGTTGCTTGTTGCAAAGGGCAAATGGGCAGAAGAGCTCCTAAGTGTCTTACGGGCATACCGAACCACCCTGCGCAAATCGGCAAGACACAACCCATTTGCTCTTGCGTTCAGTCTGGAAGCCGTAATTCCACTCGAAGCTAGATTTCCGACTATTCGAACTAAACACTTTAATGAAGGGCAAAATGACTGAAAAATTGCAAAGGATCTATACTTGGCCGAAGAAAAGCATGAACGGGTGGGAATTCATCTCGCTGTGTACCAGCAAGAAGTTGTTAAAGAATATTACCAGGGAGTTCGGCAACAAACGTTTCAGCTAGACGATTTGGTACTACGAAAAGTGGTAGCCAGAACAAAGAACTGATCTAACAGCAAACTTGGTCCGAACAGGGAAGGGCCATACAAGGTGACAGAGCAAGTCGGCATGGGAGCTTACCAACTGGTAGGCATGGCTAGCAAAATAGTGTCGAATCCTTGAATGCCATCAATCTTAGAAAGTTATATGACGATAAAGATTCTCATCAAGAAATAACTAATTTAACAACTAATCGAGACAAATACTAATCTATTACATAAAGTCGTGACTTTTAGTATAATACCCTAACAGATGGGCCATTGAATTGGACAACTTTGACAGATATCAGTCTCGAATGGCCATCAAAGCTCAGATCTTGGTTGTCTTTGTTGCTGAATTTACACCTCGATTGGACACTGTAACACTGACAACATCAAAAGAGAACAATGCCGAACAGACCGAGAAATATGGGTTTGGCGAGAAGGATGGATTCAGAAACAAAACCTGGACCTATATGTGGATGGAGCATCAAATGACAAGGGGGCCAGATTAGGAGTCCTACTTATTTCTCCAAAGGGGATTCTTCATGAACATCCTATTCGGCTAGATTTTCATGCCACCAACAATCAGGCCGAATGCGAAACCCTTTTAGCCGAGCTTCGGGTGGCAGAGGCAGTCGATGCAAGTGAGTTGGTCATCCACGGCGATTCACAGTTGGTCGTGAACCAACTGTCGGGTAAATATGAAGCTAAAGACAAAAGGATGGGCAAGTATATGAGCAAAGCTATAGAGCTAGTCAAGAGGTTTCATAAAGTTCAAGTGGAAGCTTCGACTGCGGAAGTCAACAGCCGCTAAATGATTTTAGTCGATACACTTGCCTAACCGAGCATTGAGCCGATGAAGTCCATGGAAGTGTTAATGACTGAGCATGGTCTGAGTTGGATGGATCCCATCATTGCGTACTTAAAAGAAGAAAGGTTGCCGGTTGACAGAGGGAGGCGCATTAGATAATCCACAAGTCGGCAAGGTTTTGGGTCTCGCCCGAATCCAAACTATATCGTTGGTCGTTCACTAGGCCATACTTATATTGCATATGTCCAACTATGACCGAGAAGGTACTCTTTGAAATTTATGCCGGCAGTTGTGGCTACCACTCAGGAGGATGATCCCTAGCCCACCACGGAATCACTCAGGAATACTGGCGGCCAAAGATGATGAAGGATGTGCAAAAGTTCATGCAACAATTTGACAAATGCCAGCAATTCTCTCCACTGATTCGGCAATCGGTTGAAGAGCTCTTAAACCCTTGGCCCTTTGCGCAGTGGGGATTGAATATTGTGGGAAAGAAGTCGACAGCTTCGGGTGACTTCAAGTTCCTCATTACGGCCATAGACTATTTCACAAAATGGGTCGAGGCTGAACCATTGGTCACCACTGAAGAGAAGGACATCAAAACGTTTGCCTGGAAGAACATTGTTTCCAAGTTTGGCATTCCATATGCGTTCATCTCCGACAACAGAGCCCCATTTGTTGGCGGTTTGTTTACAGATTTTTGTGTCGAACATAAAATCAAGTTTTATAATTTCAACCTGTTCTACCCACAGAGCAATGGACAAGCCAAAGCGTCAAACAAAATGATGGTGTCCGGTATTAAAAAGAGGTTGCTTGTTGCAAAGGGCAAATGGGCAGAAGAGCTGCCGAGCATCTTATGGGCACACCGAACCACCCTACGCAAATCAACAAGACACACCCCATTTGCCCTTGCATTTAGTATGGAAGCTGTAATTCCACTCGAAGCTAGATTTCCGACCACTCGAACCAAACACTTTAATGAAGAGCAAAATGACTGAAAAATTGCAAAGGATCTATACTTGGCCGAAGAAAAGCATGAACGGGTGGGAATTCATCTCGTTGTTTACCAGCAAGAAGTTGTTAAAGAATATTACCAGGGAGTTCGGTAATGAACGTTTTAGCTAGATGATTTGGTACTGTGAAAAGTGGTAGCCAGCACAAAGAACTGATCTAATAGCAAACTTGGTCCAAACAGGGAAGGGCCATGGAAGGTGACAGAGCAGGTCGACATGGGAGCTTACCAACTGGTAGACATGGCTAGCAAAATCGTGTCGAATCCTTGAATGCCATCAATCTTAGAAAGTTATATCATTAAAAAAAAAAATTTTTTTTAGTTATTTCCCTTCATAGTCATTTGTAGCAAGTTGGGGCTTCCGTAAGAAGCAATAAAATCTTTCTCTATTTGAACAGTCTAGTGTCAAATTATAAAGAATGCCAAACAATGATAATGATTGGGGTCCTAAACAATAAGAGCCCCAGACCAACCTCGGAAGGCTGAGGCAATGCTCACGAATGGCTAGGGTTCAGAAATGGAGCCCTAGGCTGATAGAAGGGCTAATGGAAGTACAAGGCCTCTAAGATTTTGCCAACAGCACTAGTTTCCAAACCCTTATAGAGGAAGATATGGACAAGTGGCACATTAATCGCTAAGAAAAAAGAATAACAGGCGTGTCGACCGAAAACATTCAAGAAACTGATCAAAGCTCTAGAACAAAAAAGCATCCATATTTGAAAAAGAAGTTAAGAGTATCAGAGGAGAACCAACTACAAAAACCGCCAACAACGTGCCATCAAGTTCAGCGTTGGCAAAACAAAAACATTAATAGTTTAAAAGGGAAGACAGACTACTGTTCGACAAGAGCTTCGCCTTGATCAACAGGAAGGTTGCCTAGGTTGGCAAGTGCTTCTGCCGGAGCATCACTTTGAAAGGGGGGAGGCGTTTGTAGGAACAGAGTGTCATCAGAGACATTGGCCACTTTCAGACCATTGACCCATCCACGCCAATAGATCATGTCCTTGGCCTTCATCACCTTATCTTGACATTGGCTCTTGGACTCATCAAAACCCTTATCATAAGCCACCTGGACCAGACCCTTCTGCTTTTTCCTCAGCTCCTCGGCCTCCTTCAGCAAATCAACATTGGCTCCTTGATAGATGTCAACCTGAGAAATCAGGGAGGCCACTTTGTCCTTTAACTGGGTGATCTCAACCTCCTAAGCTTTCCTCAAAGCTTTTGCTTTAGCCAACCTACGGCCCAAATGGTTGGTTATGTGCATTGACTCAGAAAGTTGTTGGTCAAACACTGAAAGAGATTGGACAATCTGACAGAAAGGCCAAGCAGCAAGTTAGAAATAATTATTCCAAAACAAATGTAAATATTGGATGTGAAAATGAGGCTTACCGACAAAGCACTCATCAAACCGGTTCGATAGAAAGGTTTGACGGTCCCAGGCAGCGCTTCAGCATCCTTTGGCACCAAGACCAAGCGAGCGAACACAAGGCGACCCCTTCATCCGCAATGGAATTAGAGTCCATAACCCTTGTCCTGCCGACCCTGAGTTTCGGCTTCCAAGGCTGAGCATCTGCAAGCTCTTCCAATTCCACACCCACCTCCGATGCTTCGAAAGGGATGGGTGATTGGTTTTCTTCATCGTCCACTGTCTCTTCCTAAGGCCTTTTTCAGGTAGCCGGAGGAGAAGCCATAGGGGTGTCCGACTGAGATCGAGCGATGGCCACATGAGCAAGCAGGATTGTGGACGCTGACAAAATGACAAACTAAGTAGCGAAAGGCATTGCGCGATGACCTTGAATATGCTCCATGTTTGGATAAGAGGCGACAGCTGGATCTGATGTGCAGAAGGAGCCCACTCGGCCCGCTAATCCATGAGCGTGTTCTTGTAATGGGGCTCAAATTCGAGGATGGCAGTAACGTCTAGGTGATTGTGGTTGACTTGGAAATCCTTAAAAATCCGAGTTAAGTGAGATTCGGCATTTAAATGGCCGACGACATCACGATTTAAAATAAACAAACAAAAGTTAGAGCAGAAAGAATAAATGATAAGAAACTATGCAAGTGTGGGGTCGTCCATCACCTAATGTACTCGGAAAATGGGGGACCAAAAACTCATCTTCGTCAGGGCCGAACTCAAAATTGCCCATGACCTCGAAGACATCCCCGGCGTATTTGCCCGAGTCAAGAAGACCCATGATCAAAGAGTCATATCGAGGACGACTCTACAGATGGTGCCTCTTCAATTTGGCATTCGTACTGGCCGAGTAAAGACCAAAAATATCGCAAAAATCGAGGTTGAGTCTGTGGATCTCCTTTAGCTAAACAACTGACAATATTATCCTATAAAAATTAACCAACACTTGGTAAGGGGTGAGGTCGAGTTCATGAAAGGCACGACAAAGTCAAGGATGGAGGGAAAACTGAACCCCCCCCCCCCCCATCATTATGGCCATTAAAGGGATATGGATACACTCCGATCGATGGACAGGGACGATGTTCATCGGCAACAACGTAAGATCCACGTCATCCGTTATGTTGTATCTGATTCAAAAGACTTGGGTGTCTGCATAAGAACTAAACTATGCTCGAAACTTGTTTCTCCTTGGTACCATGAGAGGACCTAGCAAAGATAAAAGGGTTGAAAGGAGTCAAAACCAAGGAGAAGAGGGCCGACACCGAGGGTGTTAAGCAAAAAGTGCCAAAAGTATGGGGTAAAGGTCTGAATATATCAGAGTGATGAGACAAGATCATCGGAAAACTTCTTTTGACATGACATGCTTGCTGGAAAAGGTGATGGACAGTATCAAGGGCATTGTTCATATGTGAACAGTGCCACAAATATTAAAATCTAGCATTTTAGAGGAATGCTCAACAAAATCGAAAAGTCCTAGTGATAAAAATGCAACAAACATAAGATCAATGGAAAAAACTGAAGATTCTTGGAAGCTTGAAAATTCATGCAAGAGCTCTTAAGCAACAGAGGAAGGGGAGAAAAAGGAAATGCATACGGGAGAAAAAAGGTGATCTCTCTCCCTTCTCCAGCCCTTTTATACATTCATATGAAGCGTCAAACAACACGTGGAAAACGAAGCGATCCAAAGTATGGGTCGTCCATTGGGCGACACGTGGTATGGTCTGGCATGGAGAGCAATTAATGCTTCTAAAATGGTGCGTGCGGAGGCAAAATGACAGTCTGACACATGCCCAATCAGTAAAAGACACGTGTTCAAACCAGAGCAACTTTATCTAGTCGGCCATTCGTGTCATCCAATCGTCAGCCAAGCCGACGCTAGGCTGAGGGACTATTATAGAGGGCCGAAATATTGGGCCATCCCAGTCATGATTATGGGCAAGCAATTGTGTTGGGCCATGAGGATATAGGCTATGTCGGCGGTGTGGGGCTTCGATTGATGCACTATCAAACGGGCCTCATCAATCTAGTTCGGCAAAATACCAACAAAAACTTCAATTGGCTTGCGTCAGCAACATGGGGCTTCAATCGATGTTGTGCCGGACAAATTTACTATGAATTAGGCGTGGACTTTGCCAATGCTGACTTGCTATTCGGTTGAGGCAGTGAGAATCTTCTCGAACGGTGGCAAATCCCAAATAGGAAAGTTCAGGTATGGCAGTGGCTGAGTTTGAGAATGCGCCGAGATTGGAAGGTTCTCTCGCATGGAAATATTGTAATTTGATAGCAATAAATGAGGAAAGATTTTCTAGAGATTCTATTACCAAATACAACACTCGATGGCTTATAAATAGGATATCAGAAGCCATAAATCAAATACGTTATCATTCATTATACAATTACTAGTATGTTTTGATCTCTCAAATGTTCTGACATTAGCATCGGAGTGCTCTCAGGTTAGAAACAACCGGTTGACTCTAATTGGTTGTTCCTTGTGCAGGCTATTGGAGCAATTCACGCTGAAAGATATTTGCAACCCACACAGAAAACATGAAAAATTATAATCTAGTACCAAACATATGTTTAGGTTCTGTTCGTTTCTTTTTTATCCACTTTGATTAAAACCAAACCAAGTTGGTTGTAGTTTTAAACAAAAGTTAAAATCGAACCTAACTAATAACTTGGGAAATCAAACAAAATCAATTTTTTGACCCATCTTTTTTTTTTTTGTTCTTTTAATTTTTCAAATTTCATTTCATTCCTATTTCTATCCCGGCTCAAATAAGAAGACACTATTGTTTTTACCCATCTACTTGAACTATACACAAATGTGCACTAATTTTCAACAAACTCTACGTGCGTATGTATGCTATTGAATATGTAGTGTGCAAGTAAAATGTGAGAGCAGGGCGTAGGAGTGAAGTGTGGAAATTGAGTAGTTAAGTTGAGCAATTTTATCAGTTCTCCTGATAATGTAATTTTATATTTTATTCTTAAAAGTTATTTTTTATCACAATAACAATTCAGTAGAATCTTTTTTCTTTAAAGGATAATAATAAAAAATACTTTTGTGACATGACTTCATTTTCAAAGCCATGCCAAAATGAATAACCTCACTCTATATTAGTGAAGGAGGTTGAAGGAAGTAATACTTAAATTAGCAGTATTGGCTTTCTTATTAAAAGATTAATTGAGTTCGACAAAAGACGTTTTTGCGCACGTGTATATTGTCGATCTTGTGGACAGAGGAGCCAACTTGAGTAAGGCGGTTACAAATCTTGGTTTGACGATAAGTAAGAATCCCTTTTATTTCCAAGTCAATTTTATCTCGTTAGTTGCCAATCAAAAAACAACTTCGATTCTAATGAGAAATTATAGTCCCAAGAGAATTGGGAAGAATAAGTCACAATGTCTATAAATAAATATGCAGGCTAAGGTGAAAGGTACAAGTAATCTAGAGCTCAAGCTATCACATCAGAGTGATTTTTGTGATCATTTTTTTGACTTAATAAGCAGAGTATCTTTCCAGCATAGCGGCGGAGGGTTCTTTGACGGTGTAATGTCTTACAGATCACAGAATTCAAGAGAGTGAGATATTAGTTCTTGTTGGTTATTGAGGTAATAGTTTTTCCGATTTGATTGAGAAAATCACCCACTATAGAGGTAAAACTTAAATAAAAATTATTGAGTTTCCTCTTTGATTATGACATTATTTTGGATCTATAAAGCCCCAACTTCTCGAGACATTAATTAAAATATTTTATTCAATTGTTTAATTAATCGAAACATAAATTAAAGAAATGTCCTTTTATTATTTAAGTAAGACAACAGGAAATAAGATAAATCAGAATTTTTATAGTGCGGAAGTAAAATTGATAGAATTACCCCTCGGGGTTTACATTTTATTGAAAGTTTAAAATAAGCAGAGCAATTAAGGGTAAGGCAACCAAATGTCGTCAAAGTCTTCTCTAGTAGCTCCTAGCTCTTCTGGCTCAAGTGGATTCTCCAACTGCTTCTCGACATCTAGTATGAAATACCAGGAGCAAAGAAGTTTCTCCGACAAGTAATTAAACTCAGTAGTGAAATTCATCAAAAAATTGAACCCAAAGAAATACAGACATACAACATGACATATAACAAGTATGATATTAATACTACGTCTAGAATCAAACAAATTAAACCCATAACATTCATGTCTCGTGCTTATTTCCATAACATAACATACAACCACTGTCAAAATTTGGTCAACTTGTTCACACGGAATTCCATAATGTGATTGTGAATACTTATTTGGCATGTTCATGCATAACATAGGTGATTTACAGTCTAAAACTACAACTTGGAATGTCCGAACAATATCCAACAATTTGCTGAATTTTACAAGGTTGCGCTTGCGGTCTACTGGATTATGGGTTTTGGCTTCTAGATATCATGTCAGTCTTTGCTAGAAATTAGAGAGGTCACTTGAGCAATCATAGCCCACTCGAGCAAGTTGTCGTTTCCAGCAGCTCTAGGTTTAGGATTTAGAATTTAGGGTTTAGGATTTCTGATGAATGCGAACATGATCAAAAGTCCTAATCTATAATTTCTAGCCCAAAACAGAAATTAACTTTGAAATAGAAACCATATGAGTCGAAAATCATTTAGCCCTTATCAATTGAGTTGATCTATCTACGATTAAGATCAATTTCATACATCAACAACGGTGAATAAAAACCATAGCGTGCTCTTAACAGAAATTGAGACAACAAACTATCATAATATGATTCTTAAGGGTTGCAGTAGTGAATCTACCTACCCTAGTTGACAGATTACAACAACGAAGGACATCGAATTTGCGAAGAATAACTCAGACATAGCCTCCTTCCAAAACACCCGAGAACACTTAGAGATTGTGATTTTGTAAATGAAAAATGATTGCCCTCCCATGTTTAAGTATTGTTTTAATAATAGCATAAATGCATAATCAACAATCATGAAAATCGAAATCAATCCAAAACGTTTTCCTCCACAAATGACTATCAACAGAGCAGTCTAACCGTTCAAAATTCAAACAGGTAGCTCGAGCGGACTCCTGGCTACAAAAAGCAAGGTTGCTCAAGCGGCCCATATATAGCTCGCTCCAAATTTTTAAAGGCCGAATGTAAAATGCAAAAATTAAAACTGTTAATGAAAATAGAATTATTAAAGATTGAAATTAAACTAAAAATTAAGTTTATTACAGGATCTTTGTAAATAAATAGCGATAGCCCCATTAATTATATTTGGCTTTTATCATTTAATTTGATCCCACCCACAGGCGTCACAAGACAGAAAAAGAAAGAAGAAAAAAACGTAACATATAAGTTATAAACTAATGAAAATGAAACCACAAACTTAAATGGCATTGTCGAAATTCAAGTTCAGCTAATGTTAGATCACCACACGCAACCACTCAACTCCATCGTCCTATTTTAGCATTTAAATTTGAATGAAGAATATAGTATTAACTTTTTTGGTTTAACAACATTAACCTAATTTGGCGGCTTCATATATAAATACTAAATACTCACAATTGATCAAGGTCAGTGCATTATGGTTTAGTTAGTTAGTTAGTTAGTTAGTTAGTTACGTGAATCGTATATATATAATATATTATTTTTTATTATAACTATTTTGCATTTTGTTTGGCAATCAGTGAGATTCTAATTGTATTTTTGCATGTTGATCGTAAAATTAGGAATAATAAATTAAATGTAAAGTTACATAATTATAGTTTTTCTTAAAAAAAATAAAAAATAAAGACTTTGTCTAATTTTCTTGTAATCTTTAAATAAAATTCATCAAGATACATTTTTTTTTGTGATCCAAGTTGCTCATTTTTTGCATTCATTATATAAAATCATCAAAGTATTCTAATACCGATATATAAACGTAAGCCGATTATATTAACGTAAAGTATTTTTTATCCGAAACTAGGGATCACATACCTTTGCTCCTGCATATCCTTAGATGTAAATCTCGCCTTGTTATGTAGGATTGTGTTGGATGAACAAAAGCAGGACAAGTGTATTAATTAAGAAGCCTATGAGAACAATGGCCCCACCCATCGAAATATATTAATTAACAATTCTGTTGTAGCCAATGCCGGCCAAAGTAAGCCCTGCAAACTCGCGGGTTCAGATAATTATCTATGGACAAACTAAATATCGACGTCAATATGATCATAGTTAGAAAAAAAAAACACACAAAAAAATTACGATACACCAATTCTAGTATGGTTTCAATATGTACATTAATGTATAATATACTAATTTTTATGTTGTTAATATTTTAAGAAGCTTGTGCAAAAACTAAAAGAATCAAATGTGACCTTTGACACCATCTTTTTGGGTTGGGATGGTTACCAACCAAACCAATAAAGGAATCGTGATCTTTGACTATTTCTTTTTTTCAATATTCATTAAAACACTATCAGATAATATTTTAATAAATACTTCATACTACAATCTAAATATATATTATAGTAAAATGACATAATTTTATTCACGTTTAAAATGTTAGAGATTATCAAATTAATGTAAACTTAATTAAATTATAAATAACTCTAAATTATGTTGTTAGCCTACAATAATATTATTGCACTAGGATATTTGTAAAGCCCAAGTAAAATAGGAGAAACAGTTAGGTGGGCCAGTGGAAACAAACTCCAGAAAAAATGGGCCAACTAAACAACTGGCACACGTTTATGCTCTTTCTGTAATAGTCAGGAGGATCCACTCTCTTTAATTTACACGTACGAGTTACAACACAACAATTTTGGATAACGATTAACAAGAGAGTCGTAATTTGTAACTAATAACTATCATGATAAGTTTGATGATACATGACACTGACATATACTACAAAAAGAAAAAGATATGAACCACAAGGAGATGTAATACTCTCACCTGAAAACAATTGGCATGCTGCCAAAACTATGACTAGTCGGCTACATGAATATGGACAATTAATCACATTGAAATTAAAATAAATTATCACTAAATGAGTATTTATCTTAAGATTATTTTTATTTTATAGAAATTAATTCTCTAACAATCTCTCATGTATTTTTATAAAATTAAATACAGGTTCAAAAAATAAACATAGAATATTGTGTATAATAAATAGTGTCGACCCTGGCCGCATTTTTGTATTCTGTAATATCATTTCATTGATGTTTTGTTTTATTTTGCCATAAAAAGTGTTTTTTTTAATTCATACATCAACATGTGTATTTATAAAGATGCATGCGGCCAAAGAAAAATGAGAATTTTTCACCACCACCTTGTTCTTGCTTGTTCCTATATGTGAAGGGGATAGATTTTCTCAATCAGAACGAAAAGTTAATCTCTCAATATCCAGCAAAAATAATGCTCTCAGTAGGGGGTGGACCTGTGATCTGCAAAATAACAAATCGTCAAAGAGCCATCTGCCGTTGCGACAGGAAGACATTCCGATGATTAAGTCAGGTAAAAACTCACAAGATGAACTATATCTCAAGCTAATATTCTCTATTAGCAAGCGAAATTATGCACTAATCAGAACGTACCTTTTTTGCTGATGTGGAGCATTATTTATAGACTTTTCTTTAATCCTAATTCTCTTAGAATTCTGATTCAAGTAAAGTGTCTTCTCATTGGCCACTAATGAGATAACTCTCTATCAAGCAGTTTTTTTCTATTACTAGAGTTTCATTCAATTAATACTTCTTTTATTAATTAAATTAGCCATGGACTTCTCATCCTTATATGTTAGAATTGTATCCCGACTTATTCGGGATTCTGTATTCTCTCGGAATAACAGTCATGCATCGCCTTTCTCGGGTCGATGATATCTCAGACTGTCCTTCTCAAGTCGGCATGATGTGGGGCCGCCTTTCTCAAGTCGGCCAATCATCAAACCACCTTTAGCAGATCGGCTAAATAGATATTTGATCTTCTCAGCTCGAATAAAGTATCGATAACACTTCTCAGGTTGACCATATCCTTACATAATCGGCTCGTGTATGCTCGTGTCCTTCTATCTAATGCCGAACTAGATCTCTTGCTAAGGGGGGATAAATATATTTTTTCAATTATAATTTTAGCCTCGTCACTATACATAACTTGTACTATTTTTTTCCTTTCTGGGTGAAAGAAACTACTATTAAAAAAATAATATTTCTTATTTAATTTCAATAGTTTTCATGAAATTCCAGAGTCCATAATATGAACTTTTGACTCCGTTAATGTGTATTACATATTCAATTTATAAAAAGAAGAGCACAACTTTGCTTCTTTTTTTAAAAGAAAAATTTAATCATGTTTTTAAATTTGACAAAATTACCCTCTAAAAAAAATTTCACACGCTAACAAAAAGATAAAGAATTAATTGTCGGGGAGAAAATTGATATTGTCACAATCATTCAAAAAAATTACTCACTCTTCTGTCAAGATTTAGCCCATATTTTTACACTCATTATTACAATATTTTTAAAAATTTATAATCATTTTTCTAAATAAGTACAAGCTTCTACTTTCATTAATTTTTATCTCTAAAATTTTACTTATATTTATGACGACCGAAACGACATTAATCTGATGTACATTTTTTTATGCATTTAATAATATTTATTTTACACACGTGTTACGTGTTTAAGTGAGATACGTAAGTGAATGGTGAAAAACACAAGCAACAATGCTACATACACATCATTTTTGCACATTATTTTTACACATCATTCAAAACTACGTCATTTTGTTTACAAAACGACGTAGTTTTGAGTGATGTGTAAAAATAATGTGTAAATGTGATGTGTATGTATCATTTTTTAAAACACAAGGGAAGAAGTATCAGGTTTGTTTGTGAAGTGGATTACATAAAAATATCCAAATGCCAAAACTGTTTATAGTTGAAAATGAGGTAAGGCAGGTGTTGGATTGACACCCGTCCCATCGCGTGAGATAGCAAAAGCTTCCGATTTCGGAGATCGTTCAATATATATATATATAGTGAATTTCTACTTAGGGATTTTTTATTTTGTTAAAATAAAAATTTTTTATTTTTTAATTAAATATTAATGATTTAAATTATTAAATGTGTTTAAAACATATTTTTAAGAATACTCATGCTAAATCAGCTTAAAATATTACTGAGAAAAACTTAATCCAATCAATTTTTTATAAAACAGTTCCTGTCAGCGTTTATAAAAAACTGCTTAGATCAAATTCTTCCTTATATTTTTTTGAGTCAATTTCTTAATTATATCCTTAAAAATATGTTTTAAACACATTGAACAATTCGGATCATCAAAA
>JABCMJ010043418.1:0-18269 GCA_014822125.1 Arbutus unedo | reverse complement strand
CGCTAAACCCATGGCCTGGGTGGTAGTAGTAGGTTTAAACATCAATACATTGGCCTTAATCTCTTCTTTCAGTCCACTAATGAAACAACTTGTAAAGAAACTTTCAGGAAGGCCTTGAGTTCTATTAGCAAGAACCTCAAACTTCTCTTGATAGTCCTTGACAGATGTGTGTTGTTTCAATTTGGTTAATTCCCCTACAGCATCTTCATAGGCATCAGATCCAAATCGAGAGTTTATCCCAATTTTAAACTGGACCCAATTTACCAGTACGTGTGTCTTCTCAAACCATTGAAACCACTGTAAAGCCTTATCCTCCAGATGAAGGCTTGCTAACTTCACTTTATTGAATTCCTCAATTGAATTGTATTCAAAAAATCTATCGCATTTATACAACCAACCCGATGGATCATCACCAAAGAATTTTGGAAAATCAATCCTGGCGTACCTTGTGCCGAATGCAGGTGGGAATTGGGAATTATCTGTTTTACGCGATCCTTGATTCTTCCCATAAACATGACCCGCCATTTGGTCACATTTGAAAACCACTGCTGCCATCAATTCTTTAAGTTCCCCCATCTCCTTTGCTGATTGTGCCTGAGATTCTCTCAAGATCCGAATGGATTCCTCCATCTTCTTGTTTTCCTGAGCCCTAGTTCCTTCCGCCATTGTCAATCGAATCACTCACAGGCTGAGGAAAGGAAGCTCTGATACCAATGTAACGATTCCTAGAATCAATTGGAATAGTAACGCAGTAAAGATAGTAAATTGAAGGATAAGAGAAAGGGTTCTCTTATTCCAGCCCAAGAATCAATTATGAAAACAATACAACGAACGAATGTTTAAGCCAAGCCCTCTCGTACAATATACTCTTCCTCCCTCTAACTGCCATAACTGCCTGGCCTACTGAATGCAATACAAGCCGTACACGTGGCTACTCACACACGTGGCATTATACTCCTGCCAGCTCATTACAAGATCATAACATTTAGTAGATCAACAACTAATGTTTGTCCTTTCTTTTCTAACCAATTGGAAACAACAAACCATATTATTCTGCACTATGAGGTGTCGTGGGGTATTTGGGGATCTATGCTCCAGTGGTGGGGAATATCTCTCTGTCTTCATATTCTATAAGGGAGATCATTGAAGAAGTCTTTACTGTGGATTTCTCCAAATTAGAGAAATCAATGTAGAAGACTACCATATTTGCCACAATCTAGAGCGTCCGGATGCAAAGGAACGAGGTCATCTTCAAGCAAAAAGAGGTCCAATTTCCATAGGTGATGGATTCTATAAAGTGGTGGATTACAAGTTGGACCAAAATAAAAATCGATCTTAGGTGTATAAATGTAGCAAATTTCGAGAGGTGCTTTGAAGGGATAAGGAAATTCAACATATGAGGCTGCTCGAGTGAGAGTGAGAGTGAAGATGTGACATCGAATCCAGAACGGTTGGTGGGGAGGTAGATGGAGATGACGATAGACAGCTTAATGGTATTTACTATAATGTAACAGAGTGGTTTGGATCGGGGGCAAAATTCAATTGGATTGTAAACAGTTGTAGGTTAGTGGACTTGTCCTTTATTTGACTGGTAATGGGCTAGGCTTCGAGACGTAGGAGGGTGTTGGATTTTAGACTTCTTATAATAGGATTATTATTTGGGATTATTTTTGCTGCGCTTTAAAATCGTATCTTGTCAACAATTTTATCATAGCAAACCCTATTTTGTTTCAGAACCATTATCAATGTGCTTTGTGGATAGAAACTACATTTTCCTTTCGTTTTAGTTACACTTCTCCTCTAAGAACATTTTAAAAAGGGAAAAAATTAATGAAAAAAGAGTAATTACTCGTGGTCATAAATATCAAAAAAACATGAGATAAAAAAAGGCATCGGAAGCTACTCTTTTTCTATCAGAGCCAGGTTTCGATCCTGGGACCTGTGGGTTATGGGCCCACCACGCTTCCGCTGCGCCACTCTGATTTGTTGTGATATGTTGTTCCGTATTTTTTTTTAACCAATGATTATAGTCTTGAGTGTAAACAAAAGTCGTCTGTATGCTGTAGCCTGGAGAAAAGTCACGTTGGTTTCTGCGTTGTGCGATTGATCAAATTCACTTCTGCAATCAAGCAATCACCCAGATCGAGATTTTGGGTTCCGTCCGATTGTAGCCCGTCGTCTCTCAGTTTGGGTGTCGATGTCGCTACTGAATCAACTCTTCAGCAGAGGCCTCCTCGGCGCAAAATGGTGAGTTTAGTCCTCCTCTGCCCACCACCTCTTCAGACCCCAATCACTCTCTCCCCATCTCGTTTTTCAAGTCCTCAACTTTAATCGATTGAGAAGATTCATGTATTTCTGTTTGTTAAGTTTTCTGTATTTGATTTAACATTGGTCAGCTCGCACGGTATACCCAACATTTAATCACTCGATGTGATCGCAGCTCTAATTATTTTGGGTCTGAAGTCTATGAGGTGCCCAGCAATTGTTCAATTTTAAGCTATGCAGATGCACTTCGTTCCGTTGCTTTTATGCAATTCGGTGTTAGGGATTTTGCGGAACCCTAATGCATGATTTAGGGTATAATAATGCAGAAAAGAAAGAAGAAATGCACAAGAACACGACTCTTATGATTCACCCGATGTGGGTTTCATCCCTGGTTGCTGCGACGGCTATTTTACTGTGCGGAAGATTAATACAAGAGACCTACGAGATAAAACTAGGTTAGAAATCTGTGGAAAATACAAGAAAGTCACATTAGGTTCAAGATACTACTCTACATTACCATTTGGGTTATGCAGTTTCTATAGTTGTAGGGTACAGCTTAAATTGTTGTTGAAAATGTAACATGATTGTTGTGATTTATGATCCTTGTTGAAGTTGTATATCTGTTTCACTGTGAGACTAATGTATAAGTTATTGTGTTATCACTCAATTTCTCTTCGTCTTTTGGTAGAAAATATTGATTTCTGGTGACATGTTTTTGCAGTAAAACGTGCTTGACCTTGGCAATATCCCGTATTAAATTGCTGCAAAACAAGAGGGACATGCAGCTCAAACTTATGCGAAAGGAGATAGCCCAGTTTCTGCAGGCTGGTCAAGAACCTATAGCTCGAATAAGGGTGCGATTTCAAGTCTAATTTTATCGATATCACTTTCCTAGCTATGTAAAGGCTATTGTACATAACTTAGAACATGAACTTGTTTAGGTGGAGCATGTTATACGGGAACAGAACATATGGTCTGCGTACGAAATCTTGGAGTTGTTCTGTGAGTTTGTTCTTGCGCGTGTACCCATTCTTGACAGCCAGAGGTAAATCATTTATGATCGAATTGTTTGTGGAAAACTTTGAATGATGTGTTGATGATTTGATCCCTCTTGGGCCTCAATATAGCTAAGCACATAATTTTACACAATCTTTAAATTGCTTTTTGTTGTTTCCTTAATACACATAATTTGCTCCATTTTTCTACACATGAATAGTGGCACATGCCTTTTGGTTTGAGGCTAAGCGGAGCGAAAAGGGTGTTGGGTTTTCTAGAGATGTTAAATGAAAATGATTAGCCCCCCACAAGGTTGAATTTTCCTCCTGTTCATAGAGTTGCTTCCAATTAAGGTGGCATTAGACCATTGATTCAATATATGATGGTCCATCAATGGACTAAATAAGACTTCTGTCACGACTTCCTGGCCCAAAATTGTTCGTGATATTAGATTTCATCATACAAATCTTCGTTAGAAGTGTCACTTTTTTGAAATGCAAAATACGGGTGATAAACATTAAGGCTACGCCAACACCTATTACTCATACTCGGAAAATTCATAATTCCAACATTTTATTCTTCCACCATTAAGGATGTTGTTAAAATTAAGAATTCATTATTTTTTAAGAACCTGATATAAGGTTTGCAAGAGTTCAACCCTGCCTGCTCGTGTCCATTATCTCTGGTAAAGGACGGATAAATATTATATTTTCAAAAACCCATAACATGGAAAGTTGGCTGTATGAACTGTAAAAGTACGGCATTTCCATATTCCTTTTTCATACCATCAACAGTTTCTGCATTACAGATTTTGTAAATGTTTTATTTTATACAGTATAATTATGTAAAACAGTCAATATTGAAAAATCAGTACCGCAAAGCCGATACAGGGTGCTTAACACCTTCCCTACTCATCATATTAAATATCTGAATCTATTTATCGTTTTCCGCAGTCTAAATGCATGAGTCAATTTGAAGCAAATCAGGCCAAAGTTTCTACAAGAAAAATAATTCTTCAAATAAAAAATAATTTCGACCTAAAGATTTTTTCTTTGAAATTAACTCTACGGGGTGACCGGACACACCCAAACTCGATGTTAGGCTGCGACTCCAATTTTCAAATAAAGGCTTAAGTCACAGTTGTCAAAATCAATTAACTCTAAGCAACAATGCTACAATATTTTTGAAAGTTGTCATTTCTCGTCCTTTTCCTCGAGAGAATGAGAGGTGACTACCGGATTGTGACATTTATTCTTAGATTTGTTTGGCCAGAAAAATTATGATAGTCTCACTTTCTGCATAATAGAGAGTGCCCTTCAGAATTGCGTGAGGCTGTTGCAAGCATAGTCTTTGCGGCTCCCAGATGTTCGGATGTTCCTGATCTATTGCATGTGAGGAATTTATTTGCTGCAAAGTATGGGAAGGAGTTCATATCGGCTGCTACTGAGCTTCGGCCTGATGCTAGTGTCAACCGTACAGTTAATTTGCTCTACTACCTTTTTTGAATATATTTGAAGTAGTGTTTGCTGTGAATTGTTATGCTGCTCCCAACTTTATATTCCTTTCTGCTATTTCTGCAGGTAATCGAAAAACTTTCGGCCAGTGCTCCACCTACTGCAGTAAAGCTCAAGGTTTTGAAGGCTATTGCGCAAGAGTACAATGTGGAGTGGGATTCCTCCAAAACTGAAGCAGAATTCAGTAAAAAGCCCGAGGATCTATTGGTATTTGTCCTTTTGCATTTTATGTCGCCTTTCACTGTAGTGGACACTTACTTCTGATTTTGCATTTGGGTTGTTCGATCAATCGCTTGCAACATGTAGTGAGATTGTAAATATAATTTGGTTAAGGGATGGGAGATAACCTTGACTGATCATATTACCACTGTCTATTTACGAAATGAAGAATCTTTGACGCCAAATAACATCAAGTTGCTAACTTAGGTGGAATGTGTGTGTGCGCGTGAGAGAGAGAGAGAGAGAGAGAGAGAGAGGGGGGGGGGGGGGGGGGGCCCACAAACTCTCAGTGAACTTGTACTATAACGATGCATTAAGTCATTATCTCCAGTTGCTATTAACCAACTTTTTTGGTTTTAGTGTATGATGTAATGGAATTTCGTGAGTTACTCGGATAGTCAGATTGACTAGCTAAATTATTCGCCCTTCAAAATTGGAACGCTTATCAACAAGACATAAATGAGATGAAATCATTGTCCTCGCTGACTTCTGATACTTCCTCATTTTTATCTGATAACGAGTTTTTAAACGTTTTATTTGCAGAATGGACCCAAGCAAGTTTCCGGTGGCAATATACCTGCTCAAACCCCCTCCAAACTACGTCCACCTCAACATTCAGCTTATATTGAAGCAGCACATCCAACTATGTCTGCACATGTTAAGGAAGGGCCTGAATGTCATCAATCTCCAAGCCCTGGCAACATCACTTCCGTGTTGGTTCAGGATGGAACACCTAAGTCATCAATTCAAAATCATAATCCTACACCAGCTAATGATGTAGGAAGGAATACAAGACCGCAATCATCTGATATATTGGAGAGAGCTCAGACTGCTATTGCTGCTGCAGAGCGTGCAACAGTTGCTGCACGTGCAGCAGCACAATTAGCTAATGTTAAATTTACTACACATAAATTGGAAGAACGGAGGACTTAGAAATGCTTGGTAAAGTGATTCTGCATTGAAGCATTGTGATTTTACTGCAACAGTGTGTCGTCCCCCTGGACAAAGCTGGAAAATAAAGAAGAAAATGTGAGGTGATATAGGTTATACACACTTAACTCTCTTGGTTTACAGAAAAGTGTATATCCTATTGTGAATTAGTGAACTTGTGGTTATTATGTCATTCCGGTGCTGCTGTATCTTTTGGTGTTTTACTAAGAATATGTGAAGTCCTTGGAAATGCAGTATATATACTTAAATCTCTCCAACTATCTTGAGCACAATGCAGTACTGGCACTACTAGCTTTATTTTGGTTGAACAGATATGTGACATCATCACTTGAATTGCATTTTTTGTCAAGAATAACCCATGCTTGCTGTCCATGTACTAGGTTTTCCTCCTTTCAGATGCAGGTGGAAGTACCAGTTGTAATATCTCATAGTCATTGAATTTGCGGCAACATGCGTTAAGCCACAAGTGTAATGCCCCGTGAAGGTCACTACTTTAATGCTCCGTGAAGGTCACTGACCTATTAATTTGCTGGAGCTTAATCATATCGCTCAAAAAGATTTAAGTTGAAGTTAACAGTAGAAATCACAGAGACTTTTGATGCAGAGTGGGTATCTCAATCTTTCTACTTTTATGGCCTTGCACCCTTGTGAGGGCTAAGTACTATAGTTATTGTAGGGAGAATTTATTTGAACAAGATATTCTGATTTCAGAAAATATACATCTTTGATCATTGATATATAAATTATAGAATGTATATTTACAAAGAACATAACAGAACAAAACACAAATATAAATAATACAATATCAACTCGAGTTTTGTAGATTTATAGTCCTCTTAAGATTGATTCACCCCCTCACCGTTGGAATTAGAGAATCACAATTGGCGTTTGCCTTTCAAGGTAAAATGGCTCAATCGAACGGAAGAACATCGATTTTTGTTTGCCTATTGAACTGAGTGTGTGCCTCTCTTTCACACAAAGAACATGAAAATGTGATGAAAATTTGTAGACCGAAACTTCTGTGTTTCAAACTAAGAAACGGGACTAATTTTTATAGAGCATAGAAGGACCTTTCGAGTGCAAAACTTATGAGTCCTTTGAGTTGCATATGGAGAGACATTTCGATGGTGAACATTAATGGCATGCATGAATGAGGGACATTTCATTTTTTTCAGGAGATCCTTTGGCTATTACAAATTCATTCACCCAAGAAATCCCAAACCCTTTGGAATTTCTAACAATCCCCCACATGAATGAATTTGGCAAATAATTTGACGCAAAGTATAAAGCAGACCAGTTGAGAGAGCACATCGGATAATTTTAGCATAGGATATGTAGTTTTTGGCTTTAAACCTTCTCTTATGAAAACCTATCGGATTTATTGACAAACCAGTGAACGTGATGTCTTGAACTATTTTTTCATTTGTATAAACTGAGACAATAGACTCTATACAAGAATTTTTCCTAATATAGTTTAGTTCTCATTGATGTGCTTGTTTTGGCCATGAACACACGTTTTTATTTTGCAAGTATTTTAAGAATTTTGTCTTCTCAAATTCTTATTGAAGCGACCCGTCTCACTTCACACTAACATAAAGATTGATATGGAGGTTTTAGGGTGAGAGTTTTCACTTGGGAGTGTACACCTATGTCTAAATCTAATGGTTAGGTCCAGAGCTTGAATCCAGGGACCACTAGGTTCAACTATTGCTGACAAAGGTTCTGTTTGACATGTTTTTGCATTGAAAATGAGGGGGTCTATGCGAAACAATTTAGGTATTTGTTTTGTATTTTGTAGAAAAAGGAAGCCTATTCATATTTGTGAAGACGATGTACACACATTTTTTTGAAATGAATTTGTTTTTATATTATTTCGTACGGTACAATTCTTTTCTTTATACTAATTATCCCACTACTATTTATCCCTTGTTGATTTACCTTATAAAAGATCCGCTACAAAATGAATATGTTTATTTTTCAACTAGATTTTCCTTAAGAAAAGTAAAAAACGATGGGGCTACAAAACACAAGATAGAGAGACCCGAATGTCCACAAACATGAGTCCAGTGTTTGAGACCTTCCTGGCGCCGGGGCTCTACTTGCGTTTGGGTCTTATCCCATCTCCCATCAATTCAAACATTGAAACTCTTAGCTTGAATAGACACAATAAATCTAAATCAAAATCCTAATGAAAGGAAAGTTCTACCAAGGCTAGGGTTCCTCTAAAATCAAAGAAAGATGCGCAAAAAAAAAAAAAAATGCTTGGAGTTGTCATTGTATACTCCTAGTAGCGGAAGTACGGGCAGTGAAGAAATTCTGGGTTTATGCCACGACGATCCTTTTATATAAGAGAGATACCGTTGTCTTGAGAGTGAAAAGCAAGCGCAAACGCGGTTGGGACGTTCCCATCCGCGTAGGTGACCTCTTATCATGAGTATCTTTAATACTCTACTAGGAATTAATTTAAATTCCAAAGCATAATAGTAATTAAAAGAAAATAGCAGTTGATTATCTTTAACAACATTACTGTTGCACCATAGAAAAATGTAAGAGAATCAATTTTCTCAGCGATCTCTGTAACAACACGGAATTAGATTGTTCCATTAAACCTTGATCTTAGGATCTCCAGCCAACAATGTTGGGTTTTCATCACTATAGCTTTTTATGTCAAAGGCTTTAATCTCATTCTTGTCGATACTTTAACAACTAGCTCTTGAATTAACCCTTTGGTAAGCGGATCCACGATAGTTGACTACACATAGCCAATAGAGACAACACTAGTTGAGAGCAGTTGTCTAATGGTATTATGTCTACGACGTATATGTCTAGACTTACTATTATACATATTAAGTTGTGCTTGTCCAATCGCCAATTAACTATCGCTATGTTCACATATTATTGGCACATGTTTTGACCACCTTGGAATACTTATAGAAAGTGGCGCAACCATTCTACCTCCTCAGTTGCCTTGTCTACAATAATGAACTCTAACTCCATCATAGATCGTGTTATACATGTCTGCTTGAAAGATTTTCAGGACACAACTGCACCCACTAGCGTGAAAACATATCTACTTGTGAATTTCGAATCCTTTATATCAAATATCCAATTTGCATCATAGTAACCTTCTAGTACCGCAAGATATCTGGTATAATGCAACTCATAGTCCCGAGTATACCTCAAGTATCGAATCACCCTAATTATCATTTTCTAGTAATTTTCACCTGAATTACTCATGTACCTACTCAGTTTACTCGCCGAATAGGCGATATTAGGCCTTATGCAACTCATTAAGTATATCAAACTTTTAATTATTCGAGAATACTAGAATTGAGAAACCCCTTCATTGAGATTCTTGAATAAGTGGAGGTTTAAATTAACAAGGGTCCCGACATCGTATTAGACTTGTTTGATTCTTCGAGAATCTTATCAATATAATGAACTTAAGACAATACAAGTCCATTAGATATTTTGATAATCTTGACATCTAGAATTGCATATGCAAGCCCATATGTTTCATGGCAAATATCAAATTGAACATGTTCTTGATAGATGTGATAATCTTATCGTTACTATCCATAATGAGTGTGTAATCAACATAAAGACACAATATGATATAACCATCGGCAGTGTCCTTGATGTAAACACATTTGTCACACTCGTTGATTGTGAAGCCACTTGACAATATCACTTTGTCTAACTTCTCATGTCATTATTTTAGAGCTTGCTTTAGACCATACAAGGATCTAACCAACATATAGACTTTTCTTTCTTGTCTTCGGGCGAAAACCCCTTTAAGTTGTTTCATATCTCTTCATTCAAATCACCATTATGGAAAGTTGTTTTCACATCCATCGGATGTATCTCTACATTACGCAAAGTTGCGATCACAATTATCATATTTATGGATGTTATTCTCGTCATAAGAGAATACGTGTCAAAATAATCAAGAACTTTTTTGTATGTCTGGATCCTTTAATAACAAGCCTTGACTTGTACTTATCTATTAATCTATCTTCCCGCATCTTTCTTTTAAAGATCCATTTGTAGCCCAACGGCTTACAACATAGAAGAAGATCCATTGATTCCAAGTATGATTTTGCAATATGAAATCAGTCTCACTTTTGATTATCTTTTTACAAAGGTCTTTCAGGAGAACTTACAGTTTCTTTGAAGCTTTGAGGCTCACTCTCCAACGAAAATGTTAAAAAGTCATGACCAAAGGAAGTTGACATTCTAGCCTTTTTGTTACATTTAGGTTTGTCTACAACTTTTCCTCTTGATATCGACTACTTTCTTCTACAATCTCCAATGTTCATTTTATCAAACTCAATTCTCCATTGGATCTACACAAAAATATATTTTGAAAGAATATTGCATTCCTAGATTCCATGATCGCGTTCTTGTGTATATTTGGTATCTCATATTCATGCACAAGAAAATTATATCCACTACTATTATGTGCATACCCGATGAACACACAATCAACGATATTAGGACCTATCTTCACATTCTTAGATGTAGAAACTATTACTTTCACAAGACACCCTCATATTTGTAAGTACTTATAAGAGAGCTTCCGACCCTTTTAAAGTTCATAAGGAGTTTTGTTAAGTTTCTTCTGTGGCATATTGTTTAGGAGATAATTTGCTGAGACAATCGCTTCCCCCACATGTTTTGTAGTAGCCCAAAACTGATCAACATGACATTCATCATTTCCTTTAAGGCACAATTCTTGCACTCATTAACACCGTTTTGCCTACGCGAATAAGGTACATGGTTTGGTGTATGATTTCATTTTGGGAACAAAATTCATTAAATGGTGTTTCATACTCACCACATTGATCACTTCTAAGCACCTTAATCTTCTTACCAAGTTGATTTTGTTTAGAATTTCATCTTTGCTCTTTAATAAGTAGACATAGCAATATTTCGTGCTATCATCAACAAAAATAATGAAATACCTGTTGCCTCCTCTAGTTCAGATTGCACACATCAGTGTGGATTAAACCCAGAGGTTCACTCTCTTTCGACATGCATGAAAGAAGACCTCGTCATCTTAGCTTCTAAACATGTTTTACACTTGTAAGATTTATCAACATGAAATGTAGAAATATGGTCCAAGTTAATCAACCTACACAAGGTATCAAAATTAACATGACGTAGTCTACCATGCCATAAATTAGAAGACTCAAGCAAGTAAGAAGAAGGGATTTTTGTTTCATAATTATCTTGGGGATAAATCATCATTACAATGAGCTTAAAGTGACCATCATTAATCTAATCTTTCCCCACATACAACCCAAGTTTGGTGAGCACAATCTTATCTAACTCAAAGATCATCCTAAAATCAACTTGCTTAGTAGGGAGCTAGACCCAGGTTTTTACATATATTCGACATATATTGGACCTTGTTGAGAGTTAGCTCTTTCCATGAAGTTATCTTCAGGATTACATTGTCCTATCCGACAATATTGGATGTAGCCGAATTGCCCATATATAGCTTCTCACTATTGGTTGCATGGAAATGAACATCGGTCTATTCGAGTAGATGTGGCGGGTTGCCCCAGTATCAATCCATCATTCCCTCAAATTGATATCAGTCACATCTTCAAAAAGATCTTTCATTACATAGACTCTGGAACAGTGTTGATAAGAATTTTTCCTTGGCTGGCAATAGTCAGCAGAGCGATGCCCCACTTTATCACAGTTATAACATTGGTCTTGAAACTCAACCTTCTTTTTCTTGGCAATGCCACATTTGGGTTCCAACCTTTGACCCTTGCCAGATTGGCTAGATTGCCTTCTTGACACTTTCTTCCATATGCCAGAGCTTTGGTCATGCTCTACCACATTAGCCTTGGACAAATAAGAAGATCTCAGGCTCTTGTCTGTACTTTGATTTTCCTTCTCAATCCGGAGCTTTACCTACAGAGCTTCCAAGGACATTTGAACACAAGATAAGTCTCGAACTCCTTCCATGCTGGGCGTAGCTTGTGGATCCCAGCAGCCACCTGAAAGGCTTCACTCAAAATCATTCCTTCCACCTTGGTCTCATTGAGAACAAACTGAAGCTTCTTGGTGACTCTCCATAGTCTTTAAATCCACCATGATAAAATTTATGAACCAACCAATAACAAACTATTTAATGCCGACACTCTCAATTTTATACTTTCATTCTAAGGACTCCCATAATTCCTTCGCAAATGTTGCCCCACAACAAACATTATACATCAAATTCTCCATAGCATTCAAGATATAGTTCATGCATGGGAAGTCAGAATTAGGGATGACAGTTTTGTCTAATCCGCTCCACTCCAATTTGTTCCCCGATCCATTCGGATTGGAGTTTCGAAATTTTTTTAAGGGAATGGGTTGGATTTGGAGGCAAAAGTAAGAAAAAAAATGAGAAACGGGTCGGAGTTGGGGCTTGGTACCTCTGCCCTGTTCCCCTCTCCCCACTCTGTTCCCCACCCCGTTTTAAATAATAATTATTTTACTTTCCAACCCTTTTATTTATAACTATTTATAATATTTTTTTAAACTCTTTTAATATTTTTTTTCCTAATCCGTGTAAAATTGCCCATGTATAGATAGATGTGTGTGTGTGTGTGTGTATATATGTATATGTATATGTATATGTATATATATATATTAATTCATTGACCATGTATAGATGCATATCAGTTAATGTATAGATATATATACGCATATAAAATTGAGACGATATAAGTGTATAGATGTATGTACGATCTTATATAGTTAAAATTCAATTTGTCTTGAAATAGTTAGTTTAGAATATAGCCTTAAAAATCCCAACTTGTCTTGATGAATTAAGTTTTTTTTAATTTAAAAAAATGAAGTGGGGCGGGGCGGCGCGGGGTGGAGCGAAAATTCCCGATCCCCATTCGGAGAGGGGATGAAGGGTGGAATTCGTTCCCTGAATGAGGAACAAGGCGAGGATGGAGGTATAGTTCAAATGTGGGGATTGGAGACGAAGATGGGCAAATTCGGCCCCGATCTGTCCCGTTATCATCCCTAGTCAGAATGCTTCCAGACATCTAGAGCGATGAAGACCTCATTGTGAATCTCATCCTTTGCCACCACAGGTGCATCCTCTATTAGGAACCTAGCAAGGTTCAAAGTCGTGAGATTGAACATTATTTTTCGCTGCCATCTCTTGAAGTCAATATTGGTAAATTTCTCAGCTTATCAACGTGAACCAATAGAACATTCGGCATAGCAACATTTGTACAAGTGTCATTTCTTTTGACGTTGCCTGATCTAGTCACATTGGTACACATTTTTATTCAACATTTTTCGCTAAAATAAGATCAAAACACTCACAAGTTAATATATCTTGACCATAAAAATAGAAAATAACATAATTGAATCAACAATTATACCTGTAAACCAAGTTTTGTGCAACACCTGTCATGCATCAGTGTATCCCAGGGGTCCAAAGGGGTAGCGCTAACTCCTTGACAGGAATTTGAGGACATCACCCTCTATAGGGATCGATAAATGGTATACACAATCCGCTACCATAGTAACAAATCCTAATCCATTCACATGTAACTACTGAGCAAATTGGTTTGAGTACTAGGTCTACCATAGTGCCTTGAACTAGGACTGAGTACTTTAAGCTAACCACTGGATAAGTACTATCGGCTGAGTATACACAAGGCCAAACAAATGAGCCAAGTATCACAAACCGAGCTGACCATCAATATCAGTGATAGGTCCGAACTGACCACACATGGTCTAGGACGAGTAGCGTCTAGGTCGAAGCCAAGTAGACTACCCCAAAGGCTAAAGGCTGGCACCCGAGTCAAATACCAGCAGGTTTCCATATGCCGAGCAATCTGCTATCAACATGACAAAACATCGATCTGAAATTGAGTCGTGCACGATTGATTGAGGTCTAGCAGATCAAATAGACGAAGCCGAGTTAACCGAACCACAAGGACATGTCTGATCTTCTACCACTTGGCGAGATCAAACCACAATCTATAATCGAACCGATTGCCGATCCATGTATTGAGGGTTTGTGTAATTTTTGTTTCATCAACAATAGCAATCACCCAAGAAAAATTGATCTGCACAAAATAATTAGTCCAAACAAAAACCATATTTCTTGACAAATCCAAATACCGTCAATAGATCAATATAAAACTAATCTGTTTATTTTCCCAACTTCGAAATTCGAATCTCAACTTTGAACTCTCTTTCGAATTCTAACTTCGGATCCTTTTATAAATCAAAACCAAAATTGAAGTTAAATTTTGTAAATCAAAATAACTTCACAAATAGACTTCAACTTTTAACTTTGAAACAGGATATATTTCCACTTTGAAATTTTTTTTTCCACTGTAAACGAACTTCGAACTCATGGGTTAGAGCGTGTATTCAAACCAAAAATCTGTTTGTAAATATAAAAAAATAGAATTTGAAGTAAGAATCAGTCTAAGTTTGTAAGAAAAAGTTATTCGAACAAGATACTCGAATTTCAAAAAATATATTTCGATCTCATTGATCATCGATACATAAATTACAGAAATAAAAATTTACAAGGAACATAATAGAACAGGACATAAACATAAATAATACGGTACCGATCGAACCGAGTCCTATAAATTTACAGTCCTCTTTCTAAGATTGATTTGCTACTTCACCATGGGTATTGGAAGATCACAACTGGCGTTTGTCTCTAGATAAAATGACTCAATCAAATAATGGAACACCGACATTCGTTCACATGTCGAATTTATTGTGTTTGCTTCTTTCTCACACAAAAAAAAAACAAAGAAAAACATTAAGAAAATTTATAGATCAAAATTTTTGAGTTCCAAACCAAAAAACAAGGCCGATTTTTATAGAGAATGAAAGAAGCTTTCAGATGCAAAACCTATGATTTATTTGAGTAACATGCATGAATGTAGAAATTTTTGAGTGGTGAACATTAATAGCATACATGAATGAAGACCTTTTTGGTTGTTGCAAAAGACCTTCTAATTATTTCAAATTTATTCATCATACAATACAAGACGTCCAATATTTTTTGAAATTTTTAAAATTATCATGATATTTTATGGTTTGTTTTCTTGGTAGCTATACAAGTACAAGCCACAAGTTTCTAGGTCATGTCGATCGTGTACTGTGATTGTCACGTGTAGAGTATTTTTCACAAATTCAGTGCAGAAGAACCTTACATATTTCCTCAGTTGATTTCTTTCTTTGTTGAGATAACACGTAAGAGCCCATCGATTGGGCCGGACCTGAATAAGTATAACCGAATCCGTCAAATGAATGAACGGGCTTATGTTATCTTTATAACTGTTAAGTCCACTCCACTAAAATATTCATGCTCAAGTCCATCCAATTATCCTATTTACACGGGCGAAACTACATGAAAATTGGGGGATCCAGGCTCCCCTAAAATTTAAAAATTTTTAGGACGTAGGTATAATTTGAAAAAAATATAAAACATTACATTTCAACCCCTCTAAATCACATTCGGTACAATTTCTTTCAAGAAAAAAAAAGAAAAGAATTCTCACCTTCCCAAATATCGAATCTTAGTTCTACCCTTGCCTATTTATATTACCAAAGTCCTAAAAGGTTAGGTATAATTGATATTTATCTATGTAGCTTTACAAATCTCATAACATCTATGAATCAAACACAATGTTATAAAAACTTTTCCATGTACACAGCTAATCATGTATATGAACGAACATATACATACATAAACATATGCACATATATATATATATATAAGTATATTTTATATTCGTACTAAATATGTGCATTATACATGACATGCTCTTCTTCTTCTTTTTTTGAAAAAAATAAAAAATCTCATAAAATTTCCATCAACACTAATACTTTTCTTCCCTCTTTATTTGTTTTTTCACTTACAAGAAAAAAAACATTCAAAATTCTTCTAACTTTCTCTCTTAATATAATTTATCACATTTAACTGATAATTCAATAACGGATTTTTATACTATTATGTATACTACGGGTACCACGTTTGTTTATCTTATACTGTGTATATAAACAATCGGCCCAAAAGAGAGAGAGGGGCTAGCTTTGTTAAAGCATTGTAAAGCCTGTCCTATTTAATAAACAAGCTTAAAAATTAAGCCCGATTTAATCCATGAGCTTAAATATTACGTACGGTCAAAGAATTTATGAGTTCCAATAATTTTTTATTTTAGTTAGGCCTGCGAAACCTTAGAGCATTTTTACCAGGTACGTCGAAAATTAGGACTATACTTTGTTACAATACTTTAAAATTTAAAGGATGAGTTTCTGTAGCACACTCTAAAAGATCCTTCAAACTTTAATATTTTATTCCTCTTCCTATATTTTCAATTTTGTTGATCTAAATGTAAAATGACATGTCTTTGATATTACAAGATTGTTAGGTAAAATTTGGTCACTCTACTTGATTGTTAGGTAAAATTTGGTCACTCTACTTTATTACTTAATTATAAGTTCCGGAAAAAAAAAATCTAATTAGCGGTTTGCTTTAGGTTTTGTTAAATTTGACGAGAGGTTTATTTTGGATAAGATAAAGAAATATTTTTGTCCACTCTTCATATTTACAGGAAAAAACAATTAAAAAAATGATTTCTTAGAAAAATAGTTTTGGGCACCAATAATAAGCAACTCACTGTAAAATTGCAAAATCAAACTCACTGTTTCAAACTGCAGTAGCAAGTAACAAGTAAATAAATAAGTAAACATTACTTTGGTATTTGAGGGATGTCAGTATTTAAGAAAATTTGATGGGTTACTCGATATTTGAGGGGTCTGGCATTTTAAACTTGAACTTTCAAATTATTTAAAATTTGTGTTACAATAATATTCCATTTTAATCAGGTGTGCGAAACCTTACAATTAAGCGGCTATCTTAAGAAATTATAGACCATTTTAGTGAAGTGGCACACCGTGATTGGCTAAGGGACAGCCAGAGAACAGACAAGGAAAACCCCAGTGCAGGTAGAGAGAGAGAGAGAGAGAGAGAGAGAGAGAGAGTACATGACAAAATTTCATCTGAAGAGTTAGAACAAAAAATGTGCTTGTTTTTTTCTGATAAACAGGCCACTCTAGTTCTGATCACAAACAGGAATGCTCTAGGTTATATATAATGTGAGTCCATACATATATGTACAAAAAAGCATATGCGTGAGTGAATAGGGGTATAACCTTTATACACAAACACGCACATTCGCCAGACATATGTTTGTATATCTGAATACATATAATACACACTTCTCAAATTAATCTCAACATCCATACCCCTTCTCATGCAACTCCAGCCCACGTCTGTTTCAGAATGGACACACTATTACATGAAACTTCAGCAACCAGTCTTGGAAGAACCCAGCCGTACACATTCACAGAGAGAGAGAGAGAGAGATCTAGAGAGAGAGAGAGAATGTAATATTGCACTGATCTATATATTCATTTGTGACAAAGATGTGTCGTTACTTATACAAGTCAACAAAAACCATTAAGAGAGAAGCCTGTAATGATGACGATCTGTGCGAGGTGTGTGAGGCCCGGACGTGGGTCCCACCTAAATTATTCGCGCTGTTATATGTTTCTCATGAGAAAAATTAAAAATTTATCTGACATTGCTATTCACAAAAAGACTATCGAACTCCTCCATATATGTGATTCAACTTTTCATTGAGTGGGAATGTGACGGTGTGTTGCTGCGGTGTTTCTCTTGGACTTTTGAATCGAACAATCGAGTCAAAAGAGCATGGTTGTAGGATGGTTCATTTGCTATCTAAATATTTTTTTTTTTGTCTATTTTTCAAAATCAAAAGTGGCTAAATAATTTGGCCAAAATTATTTTTGATTTTTTCATATTTGTTAGTTTTTTGTCAAATTTTAGTAACTTATTAGTTCATTTGTTAGATGAGAAAAATTTAAAAAGTAACGAATTATAATCAAAAGTTAAAAAAAAATTCAATAAAAAAATAATAATCCAAAATTGTTAGATACTTATGGATTATTATTGTATTTTTTAAAAATTTTAAGTTTAATTCATAATTTTTTTTAAAATTTTTTTGTCAAGACGAATCAATAATCTAAAAAAATTTAACACAAAATACCAAACAAAAAAAAAACTTCAAATAAAGGCAAAAAATAATTTGAAAGAAAAATTAGACCTCTAATGTGAAGACCCGCCCTATTTTAATGTTTAAAAATGTGTTACGGTGAATAAAATAAGTATTGATACGGGTTTGACAAGATAAATGATGATTTGGATGAGTTTTGGTGAAGAGGAGGTGAGTATAAGAG
>JABCMJ010043415.1:0-11163 GCA_014822125.1 Arbutus unedo | reverse complement strand
CCAACACACACACACCATTTTACTTTTTGTGTACATTGTTTTTCTGAGTGTGACATGTATCCTGAGACATGAATATTAATCACTCCCTTCATCAAACGAAAATGTTAAAGGTGATAAAGGCACATGGATCATGCAACACTTTTTCTTCACTAAACATGTTTCTTGTGCCTACTCAGCTTCGTAAGGTATTCCCCAACCATGATTGCTTTGTTTCTTCTAAACTCGATATGTTACTTTCTTTTAGCCGTGAGAACTTATATTGAATATGCTCTTTTAGCACCATGAACATTCTTCAAAAGGTTTTGTAACGTCATTTATGAAAAATAATTGTATTGTTTGTCCCCCTTGGTGCAGATTCAGTGGAATTGGTTGTGAGGATTGCCTTAAAGAGGCAGAAAATCTGAATAATAGGTTCATTCTGAAATTGTACACAAAACTTCAAGCTGGTGGGTGGCCATTGATTCTGTTCTCAAGGAAACCTGAGAATCAAAGGAATGCCACCATAGAGCACCTTATTTCTGCTGGGTATTCTGGTTGGTCTTCATTGGTTATGAGGTACTGTCTCTTCATTCCTTTGTTCATCGTTATGAAAAAATTGCTGAATGACAAGACACTGGACAATTAATGGGGTCTATCTGTTATGCATTAAAAGATATAGCGTCTCAATGCCTGTTCTCCTATGGGTCTCTTCAAAAAAAAAAACAAATACCAGCATTGTGTGTATATAGTAGCTATCATAGTTAGATATTTGATTTTCTTGTGCATACTAAGATTTACTATATTGTCTTACGTGTAGATTATTTTTCTCAGGGCCTATTATTGCCAATGTATAAGGACATGCTATTGGCAAAGAACTCCAACCCCTTTTTCATGTCAAGGCATATTCTTTAATCCTGGAATAGCGTCTATGATGAGCCAATTGTCCAATCATACCATGTGAATTCATCCATCTCTCTTACTTTGTCTTCTTTTTCTTTTAGTTGCTCTCTCTGGAAGGGTCACTACTCCGTGTGAGCTATGTCAAATTTACATCTTAGCCTAAGATTGTTGAAACTGCTAATGCGGTTTCTTCAACCTTTTTGCGTATGTTCTTTTGCTTGTGTCTTCATTGTTTTGCTGAAACACTGCATGATACTCGGATGGCTATGAACTCTGTTAGGCTGATATTTTCTGAAATCTTATGAGGTTTCTACAAAAAAAAAAAAAAGGTTCTAAGTTATATAAGCTATTTGAGGGATTATGCTCAGTTATAATTCCTTCTCGCTGCCATGTGACAATATCAATATATACCTGTTTACTCTTTTTGGATGCACCATTGCATTTTGGAATATGCCGCGGTTTGGAATCAATACGTAACTCTTTAGTCTTGATCAGCCTTTATTTTTCGGAGTGTGTGAGGTTCAAACTAAACTTGGAATGTGTGAGGTTCAAACTAAACGTGGAATTTTTCTCATCATTTGACATCACCAGCACAATTGAAATATTTGGAAATTTCTGCAGATTGGGTGAGGAACTGCAAATGGAAAGCATTGAATACCTTTCCAGACTAAGAAATACCCTTCAGAAGAAGGGTTTCCGCATAACAGCTGTAATTAGCAGCCAGATGGATGCGTTAACAGGCCCACACTTAGCGAAACACATGTTCAAGCTTCCGAACCCGTCTTATCACAATACAAACCATTACAATCTTGTAAGCCAAAGTCTACCTCAATAAACATTTGCAGCAGGAGAAATGGTACCATACTACATCATTTTGAGCACGTGTCCCGTATCTACTCCACGCATTGTTCCTCATTGGAGCCGTTACAGACTGTACATTCTACTCGACCTTAAATTCTTCGGAACTATGAAATTCACAAGTTCGAAATTGATTCAAGTACGAGGACGATTTGCGGGTTGCTTTCTGTAGATCTGGTAGTCTCACAATGTATGAGTTTCTGCTTTTGTGTTACAGTTTGTATTATTACAACATCACGAGATCAAGTCAATGTCAATGGCAGGAAGTAGAGTGGTCGCGTAGGAAGAATAGGACAAAGGGTAGTAGTAGTAGTAATAGCAACATGTTTATTCTGATAATTCTTGTAATAAGTTTGTAATTTCATCATTGTATAATGTTTCTTCTCTATGTGAACTAGATGTGAATGTTTGTTTTCCAATAGTCTTTAATAAAGTTTGCATTTCTCTTTTGATAACAACTCTAGTACGTGTTCGCAGCGTAGTAGATGTAATTGTTATCCCATGTTCTGGATGGGCACTTAGCCCTTTTACCATAGAGATGGTGACGAGTCTTTGTTCCAGCGCTGTCAATGGTGGTGACGTACCCCCAAGTCAATCGAAACGTTAACCTGATCCCCCGAGTCAATCGAAACATTAACCTGATCGAAAACAAGAATAGTGTGTGGCTGTCTATTGTGAATGACTTTGCCAGTTTATACGGAATCTGGCTGCAAGCATGCAAGCTCCCTAACCTCACGGACCAGTTAACCGCGCCACAATTTTCTCAAAGTTCAAAAGGCAACAATATCCAATCTTTAATGGGTAGCCTTTTGCAGGAAGCAAACGGGTGGCTTAGGCAAATGAAAGATGTTGGAGACCATAGGTGTCTAACAAGGTGGCTCTTTCCACTTACAAACTCGAGGGGGAAGCCGACTACCGCTGGGAGCCGGGAGGTAGCCCGGATGCAATACAAAAAATGCATTGACGTGTAAAGCAGGCAATTGTCCTTCCAGATGAAAAATTGCTCCCGTACAGGTATGTTTGCCGGCGATGGTTCAAATAATCGCAAACAAAATATTGTATGGCCAAGCTTGTTTAATCATCCAAGAGTCCAATGGAAGATATCTTAATCAAATACATCTTGTGTATATCGTTGAAGATGGAAAAATTAAGGTAAAGGTAACGCAGCAGAATCTTAGCATACCATGTAAAGGACGTATTAGGTCATGGTGTAATGACTTACTGCTGATAACAGATCTACAAAAGCTTGGGGGAGACTTTGTTCTAGGCACTAAGCGTGTTGACTTCTGGGTTTTGACAGATTATCAAAGAGCGAAATGGGTTTTGCTGCATTGTATAAGAATTTCAAGTTATACTCCTTCAGAGCGATGTGCTGGTAGATTTTATCCTATTCCCAAGGCCGCTCGAAGAATAACAGCCAAATAATTTTCAGAAATTCTAGTAGATTGTACGGAAGTCAATTCCTTGAATTGAGAAATTACATTCCTCGTTATTATTTTTCTATCAATAAAATTTATCCGGAAATCGGACGTGCCTCGACACATTGTAAACAGATTGAAATGTGCTACCCATATGCCATAATAATCAACATAATATCTGCCTGTCAAGCATGTTTCTGGAAAGACACAAAATTCAAGCAAATTACCCCGACAAATTGCAGTTCTCCTTCCACATAAACAAATTGACTTTAAAGGAAAGATAAATCAATTGCTCAAGGTAATAAAAAAAAGTCCAATCGAAAAATAATAAATGGCAAGCAAAACAAGAATCAAAGTTCCAAACGGATTTTCCTGTAAAAGAATTTCACATTCCAATCATTTGTACTCAACAAACAAAGAAATAGCAACAGCAAATCTACAACCCAAATCTACTGTTGAAATACCCCTCCAAATCTCATTAAACTGTAATCTCTAGTATCAACGACAAAAACCGTACTTCACAACAAAGCCTAAGATGGGGGAAAACAATGGTGGTTAATCACACATGTAATGCAAGACCAAAACACTGACCGCCGTCAGAAGCCCAATCGCCATCTCCACTAAGACTCCGCCACAGCCCATCCTCTTCGAAGCCGACGACAGATCAATGTTAAACTTCTCCGTCATGTTCGGATACAGAATGCCCCAATGCTGTTGTTCCCCTGTTCCGTTCCCCTGTATCTCCTGGCTGTCGAACAACTCATATATGTAAGTCTCTGCAACACCTTCTTTCCTCAACGGCGTACCCAATCCTGATTTCAGATGATTAATCAACCCATTTACATAAATTCCGGCATAAACGTCAGTGGCGTCCGGATCGTTATTTTCTCCAGAGGAATGAGGGCCGCTGGGCCAGCCCGTCTCCGTCACAACCACAGGAATATTCTCGTGACCGGCCACTGCCATCGCAGTAATCACCGCATCGACCATCGCGTCGAACAAGTTCCGGTACTTGACTCCTGTCACGGTATCGTCCCGGAAATTAAACGGGGTTTCTTGAAACAGAGCGAACCCGATAGGAATCTCGTGCTCGACCTTGTAAACATTGTAAGGGTAGAGATTGATCAAGAACGAGGAGTTTGTTTGTTCCAAGAAATCGAGTAAGGGTTTTACGATGACGTCAGCGACTGGGGATAGGAATTCGGCGGCGGAGGGGGGGAAGACGGTAGTTACGACGTTGATGAAAGAGAAGGTGGTAGAGACGGCGATGTTGTTGATGCCGAGGTGGCGGAGGGAGAGGTGGATGTTTTCGATGGCGGGGAGGATTAGGTCGGAGAGATCGGAGTAGTGGCGGAGGACGTCAGTGCCGACGGAGATGAAGGAGATGCGGGCACGAGGGTAGAAGGGGACAACGTGGGTGTAGAGCCAGAGCTCGGCGTTGGAGCGGTTGGCAGCGAGTGAGGCTACGAGGGAGTTTGGGACGGACAGGAGCAGGGAGATGTTGGAGTAGGAGAAGGCGCGCACCACCGCGGGGTCCGGGTTTGGGAGGTGGACGGCGGTGATCTTGAGGGACTGGAGGGCGGAGGCGACGTGGTCCGGGGAGGGGTGGACAGTGGGGTTGTAGGTGACGCCGATGGTTGAGGGGAGGGAGGTGGTGGCAGCGATGAGTAAAGATAGAGAGGAGAGAGAGAGAAGGAGGGAATTCTTGATAGAGAGAGACATTGTTGGTTTTCGTGGGAACCTGTTGAGTGATTTGATTTGAATTACAGAGAGGGTTTAGTTCGTTTAACCGGTTTGTTTGTTGGAGGCGGGAAATTGAGCAGAGAAGGAAGGCGGGAGGGTGCTTACTGCGCACTCCGCGTACTTTAGCTGGGTTAATATCGTTGGTGTAGTTAGCTTAAAGTAGTTTGTTTTGGTGGTTACCGGGTGCAGAAGAAAATGTGTTGGGTACTTGACAGCGCAGGGAAATGTGCTGCAAGAGCTCCTGGCAGAACTCCACGTCATCAAATCGGAGAGTCTCTTGTGAAATTGGACAGGAAGAAAAAATTTAAAAAAATTTCTCAAAATTTAAATTGAACGGGATAGATTAATTTGAGTGTGTAAATTTTTAAATTCAAATAAATTATAACTTTTAATTTTAAATTCGAATTTTTTTTTCTAAAATCATAACACTTCTTAGTCCTTAATTGGAAATATATATATATATATATATATATATATATATTATTGAACTCACTCGATAATAATTATTATGACCTGCGTGACTTATGTACCATTAAGGATGAATCTAGAATTTATAAGTACTATGGTCAAGTATCTAGATTATGTATAATTTTGCAGGGCACGATATACTATTTGTGAGGCAAGGTATGATATTCTGTGACACAAATTTATTAAACAAAAATACTAACCACCGCCTTTAATAATGTATAAAAAAGTATATCGATATCAGTAAATTATGTATTGATATCCGTAAATATGTATTGATATTCGTAAAATATATATTGATATTAGTATTTGTTTGTTATTTTGCATACGTATATTATTCATTGTTTATTGAGCAGCAATTAGCAAGATCCTTATTAAATTACATACCCATCATAGTAAAAAATTTCTATTCACTTGACTCCACTTGCCCTAGCATAAATTCACCCACGTGTATATTTCTACATGAGAGATCGTCTCTAATGCTCAAACTATTCTCTTTCTAGAGTTATAACTTGTTTAGATATTCATTCAAAATATTATCTTCTCTTTTAACTTAGGTTATAAGATACGGCTCAAGTTAAATTTATTGTGTGTGTATTTGTCTGGGGAGCTCACAAAAACAGCTTCAAGTTAAATTTTTATCTGAAATCTCAATCTTCTCTATTTACAACGGGGATATCAATGTCACATGAAAGAAAAAAAAAATTGTGACATTGCAAGGGAAAGAAAGACAGCCTTGACCTTTTGAGAAATCATTAAAGATGCTCCACTGATCCCCATGAAGATGTTTCATTTTTAAATAAGTCTATTACACATCAAGTTATATATCAAATAATATATTATACTTTCATGACATGTTATTTTAAGTATAAAGTGTAAAAACGGATCTCATGAATTTTAATAATGTGTTCAAATTAGTGGATTCCATGAGTTATGTGGCATGTCATGTAAGCATGACTTGATATACAATGTGATGTGTTAGTAATATTGCTCTTTATTTTCTCATGTTTTTTCTAATAAAAGGTTATCATAGCACACTGCAAGCTAATGCCAAAATATCTTTTGGGGTCAACAATAATGCTACTAACACTATATTTTTATCTTATATTTTACTGCACAGTAAGGTGACCCTTACCATATGAGAAGTGGCGGGCTCCACTTCTTCGTAAACTCACGTGAGTAAACTAAAGAAATGGCTGAAGAACAAAAGAAAAGAAAAAAGAAAAAAAAATTTGAAGGGTTCCGGTCTGCAACTGCAAGATTCTTGGTAGATGCAGAATGGTAATCAAAATACCTGACATCCAAAATGGACAATTGCATGGTGGTTTGCTTATTTCCAGACGAGAAAATGGACTCAGGATCCGATTGTGATTAACAAGATCTCACTTTCGCAACTCTTCAAAGCAATGATTCTGGAAATATTGCTAAATTAGACGATGGCCAAAACTTGAAGCCATCGTTACACAAAAATTTCAATTTTTTTTTCAAGTTCGACAGAGATTTGATGTGCCCATTTTCTTTTTTAAATTTAAGTGTTCTTAGTGATTCATTTTAGAATAATACGTGAAGATTTGAATTTATATCTTTTGTGGTGCATTTTAGCTTGTGAAGGTATAAAATGAGGCTTGTGCCTATCACGTGTTTGATGGAAATTTCTGAAAAAAAAAAAAACTTTATTTGCTATTTTTGTGTGTTTGACGCTGGATCGAACTTTATTTGTCTTTTCGATTTTATTTTTTGTTTTTTATTTTTTGTTTTGATTTGTTCTTCATTCATTTGTTCAATTTACTCACACGAGTTTATGAAAGTAAAACTCACCACTTCTCACATAGTAAAGCCACCGCATCATACATACGGTAAAATACAAGATAAAAATATAATATCAGCAGCATTATTGAAATGAAAATGAAAGATAGAAGGGAAACTAAATCGTAAAAGTAAAGCAACCCAAAAAAAAAGATAGCGGAATTTTCAAACTGACAAAAGTTGAGTAGCGTATTGGCCCTTTTCCTCATACAGAGTCAAAATTGAGCCAATGCGTTCCAGCAAAGATATTTACTAACCCCCCCCAGAAAAAAAAAAATCATCATCCACTTCCCTCGTTTGCTGCATCCAGTTCCTGCAGAACTCTCTCTTCCTCTCCTTCTCCAATAATATTTTAGATATATAACCATGGTGTCGCGGCACAAGGCCTCCATTTTTGCCGCCGCGATCGCGTTCTGTTCTCAATTTTGAGCTTGATCGAGAGTTCAATATGGAATAGGCTCGCAAAATCAACATTTTTGAGGTATGCATCTTTGACCAGTGAAATTTGAGTAAATCAACGTCATTCGAAGCAGATCTCATCCTTATATTGTGGTAGTTGTGGGATTTGTTTATTTTTCAAAGTGAAGGGCGACCAAAAAAGAGCTTATTCTGTGACGCCCCGAAAATTGGCTGTGTTAACTAAAACTTTTTAATATATGTTTTTAACAATTATTAAAATGATAACTCCTTTATTGTAATCGAAAAATTTAAATAAATACCAAGTTTGAAAGTAAAATGACTAAAATACCCTTCTAGTTTTACATCGTTTATTCCAAAATAAATTAAACGGGGAGTAACTATGGATAAAGAAGCCAGGTGAAGGTTTTTCCTTCGGTGACCTCCGGCTCCACCTGTTCTATCGGATTCTCCTCCAGTTCACTTATATTTGACATGAAATGTCAAGGTCAGAGAAGATGCGCCGATAAGTTTATAAAACTCAATAAGAAGGGTTATCCGAAAATCGAACCCATACAACAAGGGATAATAACATAACAGCAGAATACATAAAATGAAACATAAATAACAGAATTTAATAACAAATGTTGATATGTCAAAAGCTCTAAAACAACATTTAAAGAGTTTTACATTCATTTTTCTTAATCGAAACACCGCCTGGTGAGAATCAAACTCACGTACAACACGACACGACCGTCAGTGAAAATCTAACCCACATCAAAAATCAGACCCAGAATACAAAAGTGGAGGGAAATCGAACCACCAACTACCTCGAGAATCTAACCCGAAACAAAAGTAAAGGAGAATCGAACTACCAATCATCTCGGGAATATAACCCAAAACAAAAATGAAGGAAAATCGAACCACCAGTCACCTCGAAAATGTCATATGGAACAAAGAACATATCCGAAAAATCTAACCCACTGAGACCGTCTCGAGAATTTAACTCGGAACAAAACGGGAATCGAACCTGGAACAATGTATATTGACACGACGGCCTTTAATTCTAGTTTGTTATGTTCCATCAACGTTATTTCTTACCTTTACGTGCTTCTAACGTTTTCAAGTAAATCATATTCACAAATCTACTCATCTATTGTAATTAGCAACATAATGACAGTAAAATAGAAGCATGACATGCCCAACATTTCAAACAATCAAATTTAAGATCAGCGGTTGAACACGTTGGTTATAACAAATCCATTATTCCCATTACCCAAACTTACAATATGAACAGATCACCATCGAAAATAATGATAAATCAACAACAAAATAATTTTCATAAGTCATCACATATTATAACCAACGATTTAAGCAAAGTAACTAAACATATCTCTTATGGTAATCATGTCCTCTCAAAACTCGCGGGGATCCAAGGCATCACTAAAGTCACACATGGATACATATACATGTGAACGAGTGGTGGAGCTCGTTAAAGTCAGTGGCCAAAGCTTGAAAAAAACAATCAGAGGAACAAAACCTAGGCCAAAACAATGGCCGGTTGCCGGGCCTATCGACTGGGGTGGCGACGAGACCCTAAATTAACAACTAAAAACTTGCAATTGACAACAACAATTAAGCACCTAAGGTTCGGAGATAAATGATCCTACCTTAGATCAGAAAAGAAAACGAATGAACTGAAATGATTCAGCGAAATTTTGAGTTTGACAACCCTTCTTTTCTCTCTCTCAATCTCACTATATTCTTGGTTTCTCTCAAACTCACCCTATGAATTATGATTTGCTAACAATTAAACCACGTATGAAAAAGAAAACCACTGGTTTCCTTATAAAGGCCCTAGAAAATCTATCCCAAGCATTGTTAATTCCCCTAGTAAAAACTATTGTCATGACCATGAAAGTCCCAAAAAAGAACTGTTCTTCATTTTTATTTTCCAAAACCCAACATTAGTAAAGAATTGAAGAAGAAGATGGAAAGGTAATCCTATGGTTCTCATTCCATCTTAACCCGTGCAACCTTGTGATCTCAATTGTCGGTAAATCAAATAATCTAAAACGTTCAAATAAATAAAAATACAGAATTAAACATGAATATCTAAATATAAATATAAATATATATATATATATTTTATTTTTTTTAAGTTTTAAAAACCCGGTAGTTACATATCCAGTCCACTTCTTTTGCTTCAGATCCTGCATTTCACTTGAATAGTTCGTCTCACGAGTTTGATTTTACTTTCTATTTGTGTGCTCCATTCAAGCTCTACTAGCAGTTGTGGTTGACTGAGAGGCAAATCTAAGTAGAAAATCTTCGGCAACAATTGGCGAAATATTAGATCTTTAGAGATAAAACTCCAAACGATGTCGTCTTTCACGGGCACACAAGAGAAGTTCAAGGCTTGCGAGGAGATCGTTTATCCAGTTGAGTTGTTGTCTGCGAATGGAGTTGCGTATCACAAGTCAAGCTTTAAGTGCAACTACTACAAAGGAACGCTCAAGGTACCTTCAATTTAACTATTTTATGGTCCTATCATTTGTTAATATTGGAAGGTATCTTGATACTGTTAGTCTTATATTTGTAGCTCACATGTCACATCATTCTATTATTATATTTATGTATTATGTGTATTTTAATTAAAATCCTGGATATTAGATTTAAGTAATTAATAATAATGACTAATCAAATAAGTGTCAAAATAACTTCCTTAATGGAAGGAAATATAAAGGAAGAGTCACATATTGAGATAACTTTTCTAATGGAAGGAAGTATAAAGGGATGTGACATGGCTTCACAAAGGGGATATACCAAACTGGTTTTCTACCCTTATATATTAGTAATTTAGAGTATTTTTTGGCATTAAAAATAAGTAGAGTTGTTTGGTGCTTGTTGAACTGAAGTTATATATTAATACCAGTATCACTTAATTGGGGAGCGCTCGTTGTTCAAGCTAGTGATTTTGTTCTAACATAGACAAGCGATGAGGATTTGGGAAATATTTTTTTAGTTTCAATTGATTATGGTGAATTTGTTTTCAGCTAAGCAATTACTCTTCAATGGAAGGTGTTCTATACTATAAGCCTCTCTTTGAGCAGCTCTTCAAGGAGATTAGTAGTTTCAACAAGAACTTCCTATCACATACGTCTTAGAAATTCGCCAAATGAAGTGTTTAGTTTCTAAAAGATATTGGTTTTATCTTTTGCCATCCCTGATTTATTTCATCGCTGACAGCTGCAAAATCAGTTGAGAAGTTAACTCCAAAGCTAGTAAATTTTCATACAGCGTTATGTTTTCTTTTTAAGATGTGGACATCTTTTATGTAACATGTTGCCTTGATTCACACTACCTTGTGCGTGTTCCAGACAAGATCACCCGGCAAAGCGCATGTTTTCTGGAACGCAAGAAAAATGTGCAACATGTGGTAAAACAGCTTATCCACTCGAGAAGGTATGATTTAACGATAATAAGGGAATTCTTTTTTAGTACTTGCTCACAGTAGTGACTACACCATCATCTTCAGGTTAGGGATTGGTGCTTCCAGTTGCTTTGTGATCGACCGGCAAAAGTGTCGCTGATGCGC
>JABCMJ010043413.1:0-22972 GCA_014822125.1 Arbutus unedo | reverse complement strand
GAGAGAGAGAGAGAGAGAGAGACAGAGCACGGGTGGGGTGAAAGAGAGAGAGAAAGATGATGGGCTCGGCTGGGTTTTACTTACCAGATTTAGTTTAGGGTTGATGAATGGTTATTTATTAGGTGAATCTCCACCCTTGGATTAGAGATGATCCAAGGGTTAGAACCATTGGTTTTTTATTGGTTCAAATTGTATTGGTCTTGGGAGACAATCCCTATATATATATATATGTATGTATGTATGTATGTATGTATGTATGTACGTTAATTGCATGTAAATACGGACAGAGAACTCAGCATCCTTTCCAAATTTCCTTGCAGCTACATTCAGTTTCCTGGTGACATGGCTTTTGCTTCTGACATTTTCCATCTCTCCTGCATGGGCAGACTGGAGGTGGAGCAACATAGAATATTGGCCGTGGAACAAGTACATGTGGGGCGTTAAGCGGAACACCATAGCTTGGTGGCGGAACAGAATAAGGGTCCTTAACCGGAGGAGCACCATAATAGCCTGCAGGTGGCAAAGCACCATAAGAGCCTGCAGGTGGCGGAACAGAATAAGGGTCTTTAACCGGATCAGCAGAATACGGGTCCTTAAATGGAGCACCAGTACCACAGGCAGGTGGAAGAGCAGAATAAGGGTCCTTAAGCTGATCTCTGGTGGGCGCATATCATAGCCCGATGGCATTGCACCCTTAGAAGGAGCATCATCTGCAAACCGAATTCAACAACTTAATACAATATGAAATTGAACTAAAAAACATGAGGCTAACTCAAAGATGGATGTAATATTAATTGTACATATATATACCTTGGGACTGGTTCATGGTTAATTATATTATAAAACAATCTTAATTAAATTGGGAGTAGGGAGATATATATGAATTAAGTAGAATATTTGAGATGGAGAAGGTGATGGTGATCAGCATGCCATTATTATATTGGGGTTGGAGTAGTTCTAATTTTAGAAGATCCATCCATGTACAACTGTACTACATCATCTCTGATTAGTTTTGGGCAATGTTGATGACATGAGTAAAATGGGTTGTCATTGCAGGAGAAATTCAACCACACTTGACCAAAATATTCTAAACATGATTTATTTGTACCTAGCTAATTGCACTATGTTTTATATTTAGCTTCACCCAGGTTAATCACAATTAACATGTTGAGCTCTCGTTGAGAGAGAAATTATAATGCAATATACTCCACTATTTAAGCACTTTTTTTAAGTCATAAACTAACTACAGCACCAATCAATAAATAATAAACAAACGCAAAGAAAACACAGCATATTACATGGAAACTCCTTAACGGGAAGAAATCATGTACTAAAAATACCCATGTGGCTACCAAAAATCTTAATTACTCTATAATTATGAATCCTAACTAATTAACCTAAGACTTACTTGTCGAATCCTCGTTCACTACAATTGTGCAAGGTTGTCGCCGCCTTAAATCTTCAAGACTTTAGATTCCCTTTCAAAACTCCACTAACTCAAGAGAACTGTGTTGCGTTGCGATCAGTAGGTTTAGAAGTGAACAGCGCGCCTATTTATGGATCTAGTTGCTGACAAAATCTAATCAATCAATTTTGTAACTCGATCGATCGATCTTGAAATCCAATCGAGCAATTTTTTTTTATCATTTTTTGTCTAGTGTAGTCCGACCGATGTTTGCCCAATGCCTGATCGATCGACTTGATTTTCCAGTGTAGTGCGACTAGTAACCGATCTCCTATCCGGTCCATCCACTTAAATCGCTTGATTGTTTTTCAAACTTGATTGATCGAGTTTGCTAAATTGTCATTCTTCTAGCAAAATTTGAGATCCCGAATCTTAATCACTCAAATTCTCAATACATGACGGACTATTTCAACTCAAAAAGATAAAATAAATTACAACTCAAAAAATATGAAACACAAGAACATGTGGATTGCAAATAGAATTACCAACCCAAAAGAAAGCTTGGCTTTTTGGAGCCTACAATATCCCCTAATTTGGCACTTCTATGACAAAACACAAGCAAATAAAAAAAAAAAGTGAATTATTTTTTAAATTATTATACAGTTATCTCTCCATCATTAAAATCAGTCAAACATCATTAGTTAAGCTATTAAAATTTCAAGTTTGAGATTTTTTTGACAAAACAAATTGTAACATAATTCTATCATATATGTTCAAAATAGTCTATGTTGAATTTTTATTATTTTTTTAAAGCTGAAAACTCTATTTGCATTTCGACTCAAAAACATTAAGTCAATAAATATGAGATACATGGACAATTGTGAATGTTTAATGAAATTGTCAACACAAAAAAGAACTCGGCTTTTTGGAGGTTACATTTTTCACTCTCCTATTGTCATTTTTGTCACTCTCCTATAAGCTTTTTTAGTAAATCACAAGGCTATTAGCATTGCGTTAAGATACCTGAAAAAGGAGCCAAATTATGCTAATTAGGGGTTTTTGAAAACTAAATATTTTTTAATTCTTTTTTCACACAAAAGTTTTGGATCCAATTCGGCTATAAGTAGGATACCATATAACCTAAAATTTCTCCGTCGATTGTTTTTAGTTGAGCTACACGATCTGTCATTATACCTTGAGAAGTATAAATAATTACAATCCCTATTCTCCCCAAAATTCTAGGAATTTGTTGATAATTAGAATAGATTCGTAGACCAAGTTGACTGATTCGTTTTAATTTGACATCTTTCTCGTTTCCTATTCCTTCTGTATCATAGGGTTGAAACTAAAAAAGAGTGGTTACTTTTCTCGATGTTTTCTCACATTTTCAATAAAACCTTCTGGTAAAAATATTTTCACAAGGGTTTCAGTAATATTGGTATATGTTACTCGAACGGCTCTTTTTCTACCCATGTCTACATTTCGTATAGATGTTATTATGTTAGCAATAGTGTCCCTACAATGATGGACTAAAACTGTTAATGCCTTCAAATTTACATATAATCAACATGTTTTTCTTTAATTTTTTTTACTTTTTTATTTGCTTGTGATTTCTTAAAGATATATGTGTGAGACACAATTTATTAATTAATCTATTTTTTTTCTGATAATCTACTACAACAATATCATAGTCGGATCTTATATTATATATTAAAATACCTCTGGAGTCAATGAACCTATTTTAGTAAAATTAAACTATCTCAATTTCAGGACGATCGCACCAAAAACTTGAGTTCCTTTTGAATTTCCCCCTTGATCAATGACAACTGTAGCATTGTATTAAAAATCTTAAAAAATCCATCAAAGCTGATTGTTAGGTTATGCATTCTCCAGTTTATTTTTCAAAATGCATTCTTGCATAATGCAAAATATATAATCTGTGCAGCCAAACACCTCCTAGGAACACAAGTTCCCTTTATTAAGGGGGTAAAAATTGCAAGTAGACTGCAGGCAATTGAAAATATCTATTCATTAATATAGGTGACATAAGTCCCAAAAGCTTAATTCTACCACTAAACTCGTATTATTAGGCGAAATCACAATGAAAGGTTTCCTCTTGTTTGGTAAAAATAGCAAAGTGCTGTTTGGTAAAAAGGTACAAGTAGATACAACTCATTAAAAATACAAAGAATAGATCCCATAATACAAATGACAGCAATGGGTTAGTTCTCCACAAAAAGGGAATAGGTTGAGAAAGGAAAAAAAACAATAATTAAGCAAAAATCCAAAGGGTAGAAAGAAAAGTGAACAACAAAACTACAAATGTAAGGCCTTAGTCATTAAGTAACAGTAAAATATTATACCCTTGTCAACTAGAGAAGTGGCTGGGGGAACTCTTGAACATGGTGTGCCACATATATGCTCTAGAAAGCACCATCTCCAGCTCTACATGGTTCCAATTCTGAGTTGGAAGATGTTGGAGAAACATCACCATCTCCTGGAAATCAAGTTTCTGGATCTTATCTGACCACTGAAAAAATGAACCACAAGAACATTCAGTATTTCGAATTCTGGTAAAAAGAAAAAAGACATAAAATTAACCAAACATACATCTCAAGTCATAACCGAAAAATGGAAAAAATAAATAAAAGGCATTCAAAAGTGAAGTATTAACTTTAAGCCACACAATAGCTCTTTACTAACAATGAAAACCCCAATACATATGGTCGTATGCTTTTTCAATGTCAAGTTGTAAATGACCGAACACAAACCCCACCCCACCCCACCCCCCCCCCCCCAGCGGGGCAACATTCCCTAGCCATCACCATGCCACCTTCGGCCTCCAACCCCGTCTCCATGGAACAGGTTCTGAGTATCCTATCTCTGATGTCCTACCATTTACAGGAATCCGCCCAATTCAATTGACTCCCCGGTGAGCTGTGGGTGTTTAACCACTATTGTAAACCTTTTTTCTTCTTCCTTTCGTAAATGAAGTGGGTGTTGTTATCCCCATCTTTTTTAGCCACAGCTCTGTATTTCTGCCTCCTGTCTTTGCCTTCTGGATATGCCTCTGCTCCTATTCTGGGTGTCCACCTGGATTTCTGACCCTCCCATTCCCCCAAAAAGCCTCCATGTTACAACCTTAAAAATGCTCTTTCAGACCAATTAACCACAGGAAGTTCGAAACCACATCTCTAGTTGGAGATTATCTGAGTTTAAGAAACAAAAGAAGTTGGCATACAACCATGCAGATGTGCATGGCAATACAGATGATTGCGGGGCTGAAATTGGCATGGGAGATTATCAAACATATTATCTACTGAACTTTCTTTTTACTTGTATCTAAATGCACATACAGCTTTGTTTGCTTCAAAAATAAACATACATCCCAAAAAGTCACGTGGCAAGAGACTCCTACAGCGGCACTGAGATAATGCAAGCTTTTTTACCAGTTTGCAACATTGACCTTGTAGAAGATATGTGTGAAACATATCTTGAGCCATAACAGCCTTTCAAGAGGACAACAAAGCCATATGTACTAGTTCAAGATAAAACAAATAAAAAACTTGTCCCAACTCCCAAGAGACAAGTTGGAAACATGCATGGTTTAGATCCATTTCCAACCATGTGCTTTATTCACGCAAGTTTTCCAAAGACCATGTCATTGACCCCTGTCCCCTGATTCAACTCCCAAGGAAATTTTCCGTAGATATGTAAAAGTCAAATTATTCAAAAGAAAGTTCCAGCAGATCAATGGGGTAGAATATCGTACCGTTAAAAGAAAACTGGCAAATATGTACACAAGGAAATCCGGCAATGCATCTCCTTCAGCGAGGTATGTGTCCCACAACCGGGTAATGAGATGGAAAGGTAACTAAGAGGACATAAAATGCATTAGCTAGCATTTCTGTAACAGGAGACACGAACACATATACACGCGTCATTAATCAATTGGATGTCCATTATACCTTGAGAACAAAGGTTTGGCCTACTTGGAGCACTAAAGTATGAAAGGGGGAAACAAAGGCAACAAGAAGAATCACAATTTTGCTTAAGGTAAAAAACAAACCTCGCGTATTAGAAGACAATTGAACCACCGGAAAGCAAACTGAAGGAATTCAAGCCCCTGCTCCTCAATGTGTGTCGAAATAGGTTCTGGAAAATAATTAAACGGGCATTATTATTTTACATGCACATCCGTCTATACTAGGACAACGATAAATGAGAATTATATAGACTTTATCTTTAAGTCACTCAATGCGTGAAAAATGAAAAAAGTTGAAGGAAAAAAATAAGAAGAAAAGACTGAAAGTCCATAACTCTCAACTCTTGCCATTTTCCTTTAATTGATCTCCACGTCCACTATGGCCAGTCCTGTCATCTGTTCTTTCTACAATCTGGAGTGAGTTCAAGGCTTTCAAGCACCAAGGGCCAAAGGACGTTGAGTTCCACTTTGGTAGATGGTTAGATTACTTTTGCTCCATTCTGATGGATGTTTAAACTTAGAAAATGTGTACCTTTTTGGTAAGGAATACAAGTCTTTTCTTAGTGAAAAGGCTATCTTCCTAAAGTAGGGTAGGGCTAAGTCATCAGGCAAGACAATTTTCAGAAAAATCGAAAAACACAAGCAGAAGAGAAATGGTAGTTGACAAAAATTGCATTTTAAAATCAAGTAAGAACAACAGTTTGTAAGACGGGCATGCAATGTGAAATTTAGCAATTAGTTGATATACCATCAATCCGCCTAACCAATTCCTTCAGCTTAAATACAAGCCTCTGAATTCCCGGTTGAGCAAAGGTGTAATGGTCTTGCATGCCATCAAGTAACTTTGACAGGCACCAATAGCAATCAGCTTCAATGTTAGATATTTTTTCCGGAGGTAGATCTAAAATTGTCCAGTCATCCACACTCCCCTCCATGTGTTCTGATAAGAAAACTACCATAAAAGGTGTAGCAAGATCATTTATTCCTTGAACATATCCACTTGCAGGATGTCGAATGGCCCTAGAGAACAGTGAGATAAGATACAGCAACACCCGATGAGAAAATAAGAAACATTAGCAAAGTGAATAAACATGTCTTTATGGCCAAACCCAAAATCTGAAACAGGTTTTCCACACGTAAAATACATAAGTAAACAAGTTCCAAAGACTAGTCGGGAAAAACCATGACAAAGAAGAAATTGTTGTTATGGCCTATCGTTAAATCGAACAAATGTAAGGATAGATCACACATGTTGCTGGTGGCAGTTGCGCATTTGAGTCTTATATTGAAAATAAGCAAGAGACTTTATCTGAGACAATGAGAAAATGTAGCTTCAGATGACATGGCTGAGTTGCGAATCCCAATGTATAAGTGGCACATAATTCATGGCGCCATCAGGATAGTAGATTTTCCTGAAATCTGTTGAGTTCAAATCTCATTGCAAAAGCCGTATAAAAGTCATTCCCCAATGACAGGTAAATGATGCTAATACTTATTAAATGTTTAAAACTTGGGTTACTGCAGCACAGAATCTATTTACAAAAACATAGGCTCGTCAATATATGTAACAAGATACCCTTGCAAAACCTAAAAAGTATTAGCAACATGCGCATGGTAACTGGCAAGTACTTGTTGTTTGCATAAACAAGAGAGGTTTAGCGACGCGAAAACGAAAGAATTTTATTCCAATGGCTGAATTTGGTGGAGACAGTCTAAGTTTTGTACCATATCTCATACTCACCTATCAACTCAATCATCATGAACAGATCGCCAATCCCCCAATCCAAGAAAAAAATACACAGAAGAGAAGAACAGAATGATGAAAGTGAAAGCAAAGAATGCACCAGGAATATATATGCATCCATTCTCATTCAAGGTTCCACATGGTTTTTAGATTGTGTTGCCATTCATTAAAACCACAGTTGCATTGCAGTGGCAATTCTATCTTTGGCCCTTTGGTAACTGAGCTATCGGAATTAGAGATCGAAGCGTGGAGTGATTCGATGAAAAGTGGCTGAGAGGGTAAGAGCAAGTGGAAATCTCTCTCATGGAGCATTGAAGAAAACACTTCAGAGTTTTGGGTTCCATGTAAGGGTTGTAGATCCTGGCTTCTTTGGGTCCTGTAACTTTTGTTTCGGTAGTGAATTTAATTAGGTTGTTGAGGATCATGAGATCAAAGTGCTTATCCTTGGGGAGATATCTCCTTGAGGTTTCCACATGAAACACTTAGCGTGCTTGCATCTTTTATTTCCCATTGATGGATAACTTTGGCTGACCATTGAGATGGAACTCGGATTCTGTTCCGATAAAAAACTCTTGGTAAAAAGAGACCAAGAAATTGAGCAAGCAATCTCGCAAGTACAGTAAGCAATTTTCTAAGAACTAAAGATTTTAGATATTATCAACCTCAGTCACTCCAGGATCACGTTCGAAGGCACACTAATGGATTTCCATTAGAAAGGCTTCCCAAAGGTATTCAAAGAAAGGTAGTATATCCGCTGGTATGGTTACACCCAATTACCTATTTTGACCTTAGTATTTTCAGGTAAGCAATTGTTAGTCAGCACATATTCGACCAGGCCTAGAGAAATTACTTGTTTTCCTTGTTTGTCTTCTATGTGTACCCATTTGGTGAAATAAGGAAAAAACGAAGGAGTGGAATATCTAACCATGTATAAAGGATGCGCTCCAATGACTTCTGAACCTCTGCTTGCTGAAAGAAGGTGACATCAGGAACAGTTCTAGGACAATCAACGCAAATCTAAGTGGGACAAAGAAGGCAAATTGTGTAAGTAGGTTAGACAATCTAGTAGAAAACACTGAACAGTTAACACAAATCAAAACTCAAATGGCATTTACTCTGCATCCTCAATACCTGGCGAAGCATGTTAATCTCCTCATCTGTACGCTCAATATCTGGAATGTCATAATACTGAGCAACACAATCGAGATACTCAAGACGCTTTCTTCTCAGAACTCCCTCCCTTCTATCTGAATTAGTGGGTGCATATCCCTGTCGTCAGTCCATTTTTTTTCATTTAATCATTGCAACAATTCAATAAATCTCTGGTTAGCAAGGCATTATACGAAGCAATAACCAATTTATGCATTCTGTTCATTCAATGCAGGGAAAAATAACATCAGTCAAAATGCCTTATAAAGTTAGTACTTGGTATGTTACAAGTCAAGCTTACCAAAAGAAGCCTCCACACAGTGGGACGCAGATATGGCGGGATGCCACTCCAAGCTAACTCACGCAGTTTGTCTGCAATATTGGTCGTCCGTGAATAGCCAAATTTAGCAAAAAAAATCACAGGCTTAAAACTTATAAAACCTGATGTAGACACAAATCAAAATGAACAAACTTTAACCTGTGCATCAAATAAACAAAACATAAATTGAACAAAAGAATACTTCCGCGAGAAGAATATAATTGTATGTACATGACTTTTGATCTCCTATGCAGCAAGCCACGTCGAGATGGGGCCATTCTGACCAGTCTTTAACATGAGAGGGGAGGCCTTTGACCAAGACATGATAGATGGTAATGTGTTTCTTACTTCCCAGCACTATTCTTCGAGGAGGAGCTGGCCTATGAGCTACACCCCCATAGAGCTGCAAACGAATAGAGCTGTTCACAAGCAGCTCGAGGCTCAACTCGATAGGGGCTCTTTCGAGCCTTATTGTTTAAGAGAACAAACCGAGCTCGAGCCTGAATATGAGGCTCATTTTGTAAATAGCCGAAGCTTGGCTCAAGTAAGCTCAAAAACATGGAAATATACTAATAGAATTTTATTTTACCAACAAAAATTGTAATTTACACTAGTTTGTCAAATTTTTCTCAAAGAGCTCGAGCTTGGCTCATTTATATTTGTTCACCGTTGAGCTCGATAACTTTAGCTAGAGCTGACCTAGTTTTGAACGAGCTCAGCTCGGAAACTTCAAAGCTCAGCTCAGCTCGGCTCATGTGCAGCCCTAATCCTCTGTATAAGATTTTCATCTCTCTCCTATGGTTGCCTCAGCTCTCTCCCTTTCCAACATACCGGCCTACCACTAGAAATATTCTTGATATAACTAATCGTCACGGTACCATAGACTAACAAATGTAGTCCAGCATTAATTCTCCACTTTACATGACTAAAGCAATTCCTAGCTGAAACAAGGAACAAAAAGAACCATGCTTTCAAAGAAGTTGCGGACCAACTTAAGTAGAATCCCAAAAAATCCAAGTTTCAACTTAACACATATTGAAACACACCAGAACATTTCAAAACTCTGAAAAAGGTGGGACCATCAATTGTTTAAACAATATCATGCATTTCCAATTTTTTTACACTTCCAATATGATTCCGGAACATTCAAAAGTACTGCCAAAGAGTTTCCTTTTCCCAACCAAGACAATGTGCCGAAATGAAATTTTGAACCTTGACAACAAATAGCCATGTAGGGAGCAATTGAAAGAATACTTTGCCGCCCAGTATCTAATCCTGGAAATAACACATGCAATAAACAATCCCCCAATTTTGATACTAGGATTAAACATATCATAAGGGGATCAAAACTATTTGTCATAAAAACAATAAGTGAATCAAAAAACGATCTATTTTCTGCTCAGCACATCTGCCATCAAGAACTGAAGGAACACCCAACAGATTTCTGGAACTAGCAAGAAGAAAAAGCTAAAAATTATAACAAGTACAATTACAGAGTAATGACAGCTGAATTCATATCGTATCCCAACTCACACCACTAGAATCTTTTGCCTCTAGATGAAGCCTTCCATTCACAAAATATTCTGCCGAAGAACATCTCCTTTCCAAACTATCATCCATTGCCACAAAATGAAGAACCAAAACTCAAAGACAAAAGGTTGAAAAATAATAATTTGTATACCTAAGATGACGGTTGGACCTGACAATGCTTTTGTGAACTTCATAAGCCTTGCAGAATCGGTAGCTCTAGCACCCATCGTCGACTTGTGAGACTCTCTAGAAATATCCTCACCGCTTGATGTTGATGATCTTGACTTGTTACCAGTTGAATTAGTACTTGGAGTGCTTTTACTTTGAATGTCATCCTACATCGATGAGCAAACAAATGGCTTGAAATCATGAGTTTGGTACTTCTGTAGTGGTCTTGCTAACCAACGCCAATGGGGGACAGAATAGATAATACACAAAAAATGCCAAAAAAGTTTGAAACACATTCAGAGATTTCTATCCACTTTTCACGGATATTAATGCACTGTTTACACATTAAGGGGCGGTCGCTAGCATTCACTTTCTATAAATGACTACTAGTATAGGTATGTTATTCGTGGTAACTGTTGTTATTACCTCAACAAAGTCCTCCATCCATTCGCTTGTTCCGGCATCTTTGTTTGAGAAACTCCTGTCAATATCTTGAGACCGCAAATTTGAGTCACTTATTGGGTCTGATCTACGTGTTAACAAAACCTTGCCGGGGAAACTGCGACCTTTAAGCAGCCTGTATAGGGATGAAAGGATGAATCAGATATGGTACAAAACAAGTGAATATATAGGACCAATTCATGCAAAAATTCTGCAAGGACAAAGATAGTTTTGTTTAAGTACTTAAGTATCAAGCAATGAAAGCAATGCATAGTAACTGTTAAAAGTTTGAGACAAATTGGTACAATATCTCCCTTTAATGCGAACTGGTGATATTGAAACTACTAAGACAAATGGAACTCGGTTTCAAGCCAACAAAGTAAAGTGTTAGCCACCAAATCAAATAAATGTACTACCAAAAATATGAACTAAATGTACTTTACACAAAAGCAACATGCCTAAAACCAATTCATCCAACTCTTGAACTGAAGGTGATAATACTCGTGACCACTACCATAGGATGAGTACAACAAGCACACAGTTTTTTTAGTGAAAAGTGCACATACCATTCTTATGGATAAGCGCACAAGTATAATTATTTTCGTAAGCAACGAAAAAAAAGGTACCTCTGATAGATAAAACTTAGTAAAAATGATAGAGGACAAGAAGTCCAAAGAAATAACGAAAGAAAAAGAAAACCAAACAAAGCCTCTAGATACAAATCACATCCTGTCATTTCTCGAAATAGAAACCAATGGAATCCCCTTCAAAGGAGGAGAAATTGGAACCCAAAGGAAGACAAATAACACGCTCTATCTTGTAAGTCAACATCATCAAACTTGTCCTTGAAAACATTCTCAGTATACTCCAACCCAAAAGATTGAGAATAGCACCCGGTCCCACAACGCTTTTGCCTTCTTGTTGCTTCAGAAGCCTCGACAATTGATCAATAACATATTAGAACAAGACGCTTGAGCCACCCAACCACTATCTTCTTGGGAATATGTTGGTGGTCATAAAATACCATGAGCCATGTACCCCATAAAGACCTTAACTTTGAGAGACACAATAACCTTTAAAACTGTTATTGGGAATAAAGAGAGAGAGAGGGAAATAGAAGTGTATAGGGTATTAAGTAACCCTATCACATCAAAGCTTATATTTATATAGACAACCATCTAACTACAAGACTCCGCATAACTAATGTGGGACTTAACTTTATTCTAACTCTAATATTCTAACACTCCCCCTCAAACTAGAGAGTAAATGTCAATAAGTCCCAGCTTGTCACAAAGTAACTGTAACCGTGGTTGGAACAACAGTTTATTAAACATATCAGCTAATTCAGCATCGGTGGTCACGAACGGAGTAGCAATAACACCACCAGTCAATTGTTCTCGTACAAGCTGATAGTCTACTTCGATGTGTTTAGTCCTGTAGTGGAATACTGGATTGGACGCTATAGTTGCGCTATTATCACAATAGATTTACCAGCAATTGCATTGGAAACCCTATCTCCACAAGAAATGAACGTATCCAAACTATCTCACAAGTCGTGTGAGCCATAGCTCTATATTCGGCCTCGACACTAGATCGCGCAACTACCGTTTCCTTCTTACTCTTTCAATTGACAAGGTTTCCACCGAGGAAGATACAATATCTTGTAGTGGATCTCCTGTCAAATGGACTGCCTACCAATCAGAATTAGTGAAGGCCTCAACCCGCAAGTGTCCATTAGTGTGATAGAACAAACCACATCTTAGATGAGTCTTGAGATACTTCACAATTCATAGAACAGCTTCCTAGTGTGGAATACGAGGAGCTAACATAAATTGACTAACTAGGCTAACGGCAAATGAAATATCCAAAAGAGTAACAGTAAGATAATTTAGTTTTCTCACCAAGCGACGATACTAATCTGGACTCCCCCTGATACATAATTTAACATTAGGGTCCATAGGAGTCTCAACGGGCTTTGATCCTAGTAATCCAGTCTCTTTTAGAATATCCAGCGCATACTTCCTCTGCGACAGATTAATACCATCCTTAGAACGTGCTATCTCAATACCCAAAAAATATCTCAATTTCCCTAAGTTTTTGGTATAGAACTGGCTCTTTAGGAAAAGTTTCCGATCATCAATACTCTTCTTGTTATCGCCTGTAATAAAAATATCATTCAAATAGATAATCAATAAGATTCTCTCTTGGTCGAATGCAAGAGAGAAGACAGGGTGGTCAGATTGGCAGCGCTTCATGCCAAAACCCAAGACAACATCACCGAATTTACCAAACCAAGCCCTCAGATATTGTTTAAACCCATAATGCCTGAGAGGACTCTCCCTAAGCAACATACCCAGATGGTTGCTTCATATAAACTTCCTCAACGAGATCGCCATGCAAGAAAGTATTTTTGACATCCAACTGAAAAAGGAGCCAACCAAGGTTATCAGCAAGTCAAATAAGAAGACGAATAGAGCCGAGCTTGGCAACCAGGGAGAAGGTTTCAGCATAGTCAACACTATAAATCTGAGTATAGTCCTTGGCCACAGGACGACCTTTGTAGCGCTCAACAATCCCATTAGGATGATGCTTCACAATAAATACCCAGCGAAACCCAACAGTAATCTTTCCGGAAGAAAGAGGCACCACTATCCGCATGTGATTGCTATGAAGAACAACCATCTGCTCCTCCATAGTTGTCCGCCATTCAAAAATTGACAGAGCCTCCTGAACGGTGTTAGGAACAAAAACAGAGGATATGGAAATAGAAAAAGCGCAAAAAGATGGGGAGGCATTGGAGCAGGAAACGAAGGGGGCAGCAAAGCTCCGGATAGAGGGGAAGGATTGACAATGGCGGAAGCAGCGTCGGAAAGACTTTTGGACGGCAAACATATACCTGCAAGGGTCATGGTGGTGGTTGGTTTGGAGGGGGGGGGGGGGGGGGGGGGGAATGCGCAAGGGAAAGGGGTCTGGTACAAGGATGGAGGTGGGCAGGAGGACCTTAGAAGAAAAAGTAGCCCCCAAAAACAAAAGGGATAGACTCGTGGAAAGTAACATCAGCACACACAAACTGACGATGAAGAGTTGGCGAATAACATTTATATCCCTTTTAAGTACGCGAATATCCCAAAAACACATACTTGATGGACCGGGGATCAAGTATTGAGTGTATGAACATAGCATGTGCATCCAAAAATCTTAAAAGGAAGGGAGTACAGTGGGCGATCAAGACATAGCATAGCATATGGGATTTGACCGCCTAACACAGTAGAGGGCATCCGATTAATAAGGTAACCAGTAGTAAGAACGACATCACTACATTAAGATTTGGGAACATGCATGTGCAATAGTAGAGCACGAGTGACTATCAACATGTGACCCGGTTTACCTTCGGTAACTCCATGTTGCTGTGGAGTGTGAGCCCAAGAGGATTTGATGTAAAACCCCATGTGCATGCAAAAACTGTGATAAAACATGATGATAATATCCACAACAATCTTCCCGAGAGGGAAAGGAAACACGACGATGCTTGCTAAACTCACGCTACACACGGAAGCGACTCGATACAATTACATGATGAAACTATCCGTTTATGGTTGGGAAGCGACAGATGGCCAAGGCAATAGTGATACTAGTAAGATGAAACTGTAGATTAGAAGGCAACAGAGGTAGACGGCTCATCATCCAAAAAATAGTAAAGACCACCGCGTTCAACACTGCCACCAATCTTCATCCTTGTCCTGAGATCCTGAAAGATACAAGAATCAGAAAGAAAAAAAAGTGACTGAACAGTTTAAGGTTTTGGTAAGCTTACTAACAGACATAAGACTAAAAGGAAAACTAGGAACATGTAAAACAGTGTAAACAAAGAGAAAAATTCAATAGAACAGAACCCAAACCAACAATAGAATGAATAGAGCCATCAGTCAATGTGACACCAAAAGAAGTCCGAGAGGGACGATAATCAAACAAGATAGTAGGCGTACTAGTCATATGATCAGACACCCCTGTGTCAATGACCCAAGGAGTCTAGGAAGCACGGTAGGCAGAAGATGAACCTTTATAAGCAAGCGTAGCAGGGGAGGCAGAGGATGAGTGAGTAGACCGATATTGTTGATATTGCTGATATTACTAATATTCATCCTCTGGAATAGTGACTACACGAGGTGTGATACTAGAAGATAACTCCAAACCATCATCCTAAAAAACGGTGACCTAGTGGGCAGACGAGCAACCATGAAGATTCAAATAATAGTCAATAATATGATTATAAGTATTGCACCAAGTGCAATAACGAGGCACCCTTCCACGGCTGCGGCCACCTTCGCTTGATGATAGACCCCCACGACCAGAGTCACGACCAAAACCACTACAACTGAAACCACCTTAGCCCGAATCACAACTGCTACTTCCACGACCAACTCCCCCAACGTCGAACCACCACAAGAATAACCGCCACAGGGAACCATAGTGACTAAAGCTGAACAGTCAAAGGATAACTGAGATGCAAAAGTAGAACCACTATCCGAAATGAAAGCCTGACAAATATGACTAAAAACCTCACCAAGATATGGGAAAGTTTGGTCTCCCAAAAACTGCGAACGAACGGAATCATACGTCGCTGACGCTCCATAACTCGACAAACTGGACATAAAGCGAGCAACAAAAAAAGACTGTCGCTGACGCTCCATAACTCGAATACCAACAGAAATAGGCTCAGCAATCTTGATCCTCTCACAAAAATCACAAAATCGAGCATAATGACATTCCAATGACTGTTCGCCCATGGTCAGTGAGAAAAAGGCCTGATGAAGATCACATGTCAGGCAAAGATTGTTAACCCCTTAATACATCTCGAATTTATTTCCAAACTTGCTCAGTGGTGAGTAAAAACATCAAAGGATCACTAACCTGGGGTTCCATACAATTTCATAGGTCAGTGCGAATGTGTGCGTTCTCAGATTTTCAAGCAACAAATGTGGAGCTAGAAGGCGCAAATGGATCATTAGCGAGCCACTGTGAGGTGGAATCACCCCTCAAAATAGACCTCAATAGCCTTGGCCAAAAGAGCATAAGCCTCCTGTCACGGAAGCGAGAAGAACTAGCAATAGTACGAGTAACAATGGAGGTAGCAGATTCAGACTCCTTTTCAGACATGGGGTCAAACCCACCAATAGATCAAAGAAACCCAAATACGGCCTCCACCAACAGAAAATGAATCGACAATCGATCAATGAAACGTCAACCAAAACAAGGATCAGTAACCACCTAATCTGTCAACATAACCAAATATAGCCGAGTGCAAAGAACATATTGGAACGAAGACACAAGGTTTAGAAATCACAGGGGCATGAAGGAAAAATCCTGAAAACCATAAGAACATCATAAAAGCATGGAAAGAGCATATGAAAGACCTAAAGGCCCATAGATCAGGCACCAGAGGACTCGTCGGGGACTAGAGGGTTGCCTGGCAATGACTGACAATGGGCAGCAATGATTGGCAGAGGCAGCAGTAAGTGACAAAGGGTTGCCAAAGAGACTAGGTCGCTGGATACAGGTTGCTGGTGGCTACAGGAGAGGCTATGTGGTTGGCTGCTGGAGACTACGAAACAAGTGGCAGAGGCTGTCAAGGGCTGTTGGCTACAGGCTGGACAGCTACTGAAGGCTGGATGCAAGTGCTAGAGACTGGCAGTTGCTGGAGGCAGGTTGCTAGATGCTAGCAGCTGCTGGAGGCTGGCGCAGATTGCTAGGGTTTTGGTGGCTAGGATTAGGAGGCTGCTAGGGTTTGTTAGGGTTATGGTTGGGATGGAATAGAATAGGGATAGGGTTTACGATGAAATCAAAACCTGTTCTGATACCATGTTATTGGGAATAAAGAGAGAGAGAAATAGAAGTGTATAGGGTATTAAGTAACCCTATCACATCAAAGCTTATATTTATATAGACAACCATCTAACTACAAGACTCCAAATAACAAATGTGGGACTCAACTTTATTCTAACTCTAATATTCTAACAAAAACCATCTATAAGGAGGGAAAAGAGGAAAAACTTGATTATAAATGAACTTCGGGTTATGAAAACAACTTGCAAGAGAATATCCCCAAAGAGTGAAGCGGCCAAACCATTCTTCTATCACAGGAATTTCGACTCGTCCAAATATTGTTAAGAATTGCCAACAAGGATGACAACATAATCAACGCTTATTACTGAGATGTCTAACAAAGTTGAAATTCCACGGGATTGGGTGAGATAAGAAAGTGCCATGTAAGCAATGGAAACATGGTCAGTGTAGACCAAAGATACAAATATGCCAAGATATCAAAGGAGAATCACACACCAAAAATATCTCCCGAAACTGGACACATTCACTATTAAAAATATCATGAGAGGAGAGCAAAGATAGGGAGATGGACTTTCATGAAAAACGACAATTGCCTCCAATAACCTCAAAAGAATCCACCTAGTGGACTCAATCTGTTATTTGCTCTTACTTAAGGAAAGCGACAATGAATTATGCTCAACAGATCTCCATAACCACAATAAGAGCAATGTCCCTTGCCACGATGTTTTCAACTAAGAGACCAACTTTATCTTTAGGAAACGAAGCCATCTCCAAATTAAAAAAGTGATCTTTCTTTGTTTCCTCTTTTGCTAAAATCCCTCATTATTTTCTCAATTTTATTTGCTACCTGAACTAGAATCTGCAAAAAACACAAATAATAGCCAGGAATGTTGCAAAAAACAGATTACACTGAGGTATACCTCTTACTTCTAGAAAACAAGTATCTCTGTCAACCTTCCAGCATTTTTCCACTCCAGACAGGAATCCAAAAAGACCTTAGTCATAGAATCCTCCTGTCTAGATGGGAAATCTGCCATGGAACCATGCTTCCACGCTCCAAAGTCAAATTCGCCAAAGAACCTCGCTCCCATCAAAAAACAATCACGGTCCCAAATACTCTCAGGCATATGAATCATAAATAAACAAAGAAGAGATACCGAGCACAAGAAAAATGCAACAACCATAAGATACTAGAAAAAAATCAACTCAAATACATAAAATAAGTATAATAATTGCTAACATTTCCCACAAAATTAGTTGCAATTGACACCAATATAGAATAATAAATATAACAACACATTTTAGAATATTTAAGTTTTATGCATGCAAGTAAATATACCCCTATAGACGCTTCTAACCTACGACTATTTTGCAGCCCCACACCTATTCCCCCTTCGTGCAACTAAGAAAAAGCTCAACGATGTATGCACAGAGGAATCCTTGTATACCTAACTAGGAATTGCTCAATAGAACAACCTACTTGCCAGCAACCCTTTGCCTATCGACTTGAGGAGCTCGAATGCTTAAAAGAAGGTAACATGTGCGTGTCCGACACATGTTAGACATTGACACTCTTCGGGCATGTGTCCGATATTTTTTCCGTGTCTATAATTGAAAAATTAAAATCCTATTTCAGACACATGTCTGACACCATTTTGGCAATGTGTCTGACACTTCTTCGGGGTTTAGCACAAAGAAATAAAATGTTATCGACACTTTTCGATACTCGCTAACATGTGATTATCAAGAACATTTAAAATCTTATCTTATTAGTATGATATACGAAGCTGAAAAAATGTGATTGACACTTTTCGATACTCACTAACATGTGATTATCAAGAACATTTAAAATCTGATCTTATTAGTATGATATACGAAGTTAAAAAAATAATAATTGCTACTACTAATCAAATTTAAAGTCACTTCAAATTTGTATTGAGCTCTTATCAAAAGATTTTTTGAGGATTCATAGGCATTCCATTGTGCATTGTTAAAAAAAAATTAAGTCCCATGTCAATCTAGATTCTTCATAACTTAATTGTCTCGTCTATTACTTCATTTCAAGTATGATCTCATGGTGGTAAATGTAGACAGAATAATACATTTTGATAATTATGACTGAACGTATTCTCAATGTGTTTGTGTCCTACATTTCAATAAAATAACTTATCCGTCTATCGATGTCATGTTGTATTCGTGTCCAGTGTCCATATATGTGCTTCTTAGCTACCAACAAAGCCATTAATTAGGCCAGCCAACCACCTTAAGCCTACCAACTACCCTCCTTATTCCATCAGCTACCAAAGTGAACACAAAAGGAGATGAAGGGGCACCTTTCCTAAGACCATTAGAAACCTTAAAACTCTTTCCTGCCTTTCTAATACACTGACTAACAATAGCCCATGGATGAATCTCCTGCATCTCGCCGCAAAACCCTATGACTTACGAGTAAACACAGATATCCACAAAAATCAAAGAGATCCCAATCTACATGATCATAAGCTCTCTGGAATACACCTTGAATAGTACACCCTCTTTGTGAACTCTTTATACTCTTCACTGCATTACTCGCTACCAAAACAACATCCAAAATTTGGTGGCCCTCCACAAAAGCACCCACACCATTCACCACAAAAACTCCAACCAGGTCAACTTTCATAACACCCCAACAATCTAGCGGACCAAAAACAAAAACAAAAAAAAAAATACACATTTGGTACAGGTGACATATAAGTGAGCACACATTAACACTTATTTATTGGTGTCGACATATCGTGCCCCATGTGCAATAATATTCAGAAAAAATAATATTCACCAGTAGTATCATCTCATCCGAATTGTACAAATCACTTCTTGTAGATCTCTAAATAGACCTATTTAATAGGTCAAAACCTCAAATCCAATTGTATCAAATGAGATAATAAATCTTGAAGTGCTAACTCACTTAGCAAGAAGTGATTTGTACATGAAGCTATAATAACATTTTTGGAGATATGTATATATGAAGCTATAATTGTAAATCTCTCATCTCTCTCTCTCTCTCTCTCTCTCTCTCTCTCTCTCTCTCTCTCTCTCATGTATTAGATATATACATGAACACAGAGAGAGCAAGTGATACTCACCCTAGGTACAACTCACCCTTCAAAACCGGCTTGAAAGGAGAGGATACCCAAGAGCTTACATACCTAGTCGATGTGGGACGTTAATCGTAACATACAACCATGCTCCGCTGCCAACATCCACGGCGGAACACTCTATCATCACTAACCCAGGGGTAGCCCTTTCTCTTTTGACAGCTCCACTCACCTATCAGTATTCAATACCTTTCGAGTATCTTAACTCAGCCTGTAGGTCACCCATTCCAAGCTCAAACAGGAAGGTCATACCTAGTACTGATCCAAATGATAGAAACATTTAGGCAGAACTCACCCTTGCAAACGGGTTTGCAAGGCAAGGGTATCCAAGAGCTTATATACACAACGCCAAGCCCATACATAGTCCATGAGGGACATTAGGATGGTAACATCAAGACAGAGAGAGAGGATTCTAGGTTTCTCATTTGAATTGACGCCTCATGCAGATGAATGAGATTGATAAGCATTGAAAACTTGGCACAAAATCCTCAGAAAGTTACAAATCACAACACCGAACACCCACATTCCCCTTTTCAGTACCCAAATCTAGTGGAGATGAATCCTGAGTAATCCCACAATTAAAAATCAATTTCGGAAACAGATCAAGAGGATATATCATCAAAATACATTAATTCAATCAGATCAGGTGATTTTCCACCACTACTCTACAATTTTGCGATCTTACAAATATTCTCCCAAATGGGAATTCAAATCTGGTGACAATCAAATAAGTTCTTCTGAATTGAAATTCGGGGTTTGGTAGCGCAAAGTCGTCGGGACCCCAATGAACTAGTAGGGAATTGCGAAAAACACATACCCTTGTACATTTCTGAGCGTTTGGTTGAGACTTGTGAGAGTAGTATTACTGCTATCCTTCTTTCGATCTTCTTCTCTGATGCTACTATTGGTGCTCATGGTTTTGGGGCAACGACCATAGTTCGCGTGTGCTCTCTCCCTTCGTCTTTTCGAGCCCGACCAGAGCTCATTAGATTAGTACGACTTAATTACTCGGACATCCGTCAACTATCATCAAAAATCACTTTCACCCTCAACAAAATTTTGTGCCAGTATGACCCCTTACGGTACACAATGCGTGGTCCCTATAACTCTATTGACACAAGCCGTAGAAAGACTAAACTTCTCCTCGTATATAAACCTCATTACGCTTAAAATTTCTTACATGCTGAAGAACTATCTAGATGGACTTGCGACTCCTACTCTCCCAAATACATCGAAACAGTTCTGGAAAAATTAGTCGAACCCTAAATAAGGTGGATAAGAACGAAGGTGGAAGAAGACGAATGTGGCTTTATTGGTAAAATGACTGAAATCCATAAAACCCTAAATGAAGAACAACGGGTATATACGTTTTACTTGAATGTTTAGACCTCCATCCTATGAAATCAAACAGACCAAGTTCGAATTTTGAAGAAACCCTTAATTTTCCATTTACGTGATTACTCCATAAATCCTAATGATTATAGGGTTTAGTGTGTTTGTGTAATCTAGAATTTTCTCTTTTTTATGTTCAGTGAAAATGGTGGAAGTTAGATTTAATTTAAAAATTCACTATGGGGCCCAACTTGAGAAAGGGAATGATATAACATATGTGAATGGAAAAATTGATAGATGTAGAATCGATCCAAAATTTATGTCATATTTTGAATTGCAACACATGCTCAGTAGTATGATCTACCTGGTGATCCTACTGTGTATTATCAAATGCCCAATAGTGACCTTAATACTAGTTTAGTTACACTCACTATAAACCAAGATATATTGCAGATGTTTGAGGTGTATGCACATAGGGACCTGATTGTGTTATATGTGCACTGTCCAAAACCTAGTGTTGTTGCGAAGGTTAATATTGAGTTTAATACAGTTGAATTGTGTTGTGTAACTGACTTAGAGGATGATCTAAATATTCTTAACTTCAACATTGATGATGGAATTGATTGTTAATGAGATATTTGGGTCTGGATTAGATGTAAGAGATGCAATATCAGAGAATGGGTGTGACAGTGAGTGGGAACCATATGAGGAAAGGAGTTCTAACTCAGCATGTTCCTTTATTTGGTGGAAGAGTCTTCTGAGTGAGAGGATGAACTTGAAGGGGGAGTACAGAATGTGGTATGTTGAATATATAAGATAGATGTAATGTTGGCAGTGATACTAATAGTAATAATGGGAGCTTACAAAGTGATAGTGGTGATAAAGGAAAACCCAAGTATGTTAAATTTCATGAGAAGGACATGCTTAATCCTAGACTGAAGTTGGGGTTAGTTTTCCCAAACGTAAAGTTTTTAGGGCTTATTTTAGGGAATTCTACATAAAGCAAGGGTAGACATTTATGTTTGTTAAAAATGAGTCATCTAGAGTTACTGTTGTATGCAAGGAAGGATGTGGGTTTAGGTGTCATGCATCACATGTGTATGGTAGCAAATCATTTCAACTAAAGAGTCTTAGATCCTCACAAGTGTGGAAGGAAATATGTCAACAATAATGCAACATCAACCTAGCTTAGTAACAAATGAAGACCACATTGAGTAAACAGTGGATGTTGGATGTTGGATGTTTACAGGAACTAAATATACATGGCTAGAAGGAAGGTAATAGAGGTCATAGAAGGTAATCACAGGGAGTAGTACTTGAGGTTATGAGACTATTGTGACATGGTTATGAGACAAAACCCTGGTAGTACAACCCTGTTGAAGGTGGAGAGGCCCTGGTTAGAAGCTTCACCCATATTTCAGAGGGTGTTTATAATGTATGATAAACAAGTGAAGGGTTTTGTAGAAGGGTGCAAACCTATTATAGGGTTAGATGCCTATTTTCTAAAAAGTCTAAATGGGGGTCAGCGATGCATGCAATGGCTAAGGATGGGAACAACCAAATGTTTCCCCTAGCCATGGCAGTGGTGGAGGTAGAAAATAAGGATAGTTGGTCATGGTTATTGAAAACTCTTATCTCAGTTATTGGGAATTTAGAGGACAAATGATGGAGCTTTATAAGTGACATGCAAAAGGAATTCTTCACACATCATGTTCTTCAATTTACATACTACAATCTAGAATATTATGTTATATAGTATCTTAATATATTTTGTCCTTTATTTCTAAGGACTAGTGCAAGCCTTTAAGAAGTTGTTGCCCGGTGTATGTAGAGACCTAGAAAATTTTTCGTTTTTAATATTAATATTCGAAAAATGATTGGTCATTATATTTATGCATAATTATGTGATTTGGAGCCATTG
>JABCMJ010043394.1:0-11022 GCA_014822125.1 Arbutus unedo | reverse complement strand
GACATCGTAGGCCCCCACTTCCTAAAGCCACTGGGGAAAGGAAGTATCTCATAGTCGGCACTGATTATTTTACAAAGTGGATAGAAGCGGAACCCCTAGCTAAATTCACAGAACAAAATATTGAGCATTTTGTTTGGCAAAAGATCATCACTCGATTTGGCATTCCATACGCAATCGTCTCGGATAATGGAACCCAATTTCAAGAGAATTTGAAGGCATTCTGCTCATAATATCAGATCCGCAATTACTATACCTCAGTGGCATATCCTCAATGCAATCGCTAAGCAGAAGCCTCAAACAAGACACTAGGATGTATCAAGAAGCGACTAGAGAAAGCCAAGGGCAAATGGGTAGAAGAATTACCTCTGGTCCTTTGGGCATATAGGACCACGCCACACCGATCTACGGGAGTCACCCCGTATTCACTTGCATATGGCAACGAAGTTGTCATTCCTCTTGAAATTGGCCTCCTAACTATCCGAACCGAGTTAATGGAGCAAGGGGGAAACGATCAAGCTTTGGTAGTAGAGCTTGATCTCACCAAAGAGAAACGGGAATAGGCTATGATCAGATTAGCTTCCTATTAGTCTATCCTTTCCAGATCATACAATAAGAGAGTCCGTCAAAGAGAATTTGAACTCGGCTTCCTAGTTCTCCGTAAAGTCATGCGTAACACAAAGAATCCAACTGATGGAAAACTTGGGGCTAACTGGGAAGGCCCCTACAGAATCATAGGACGGTTTGGGAAAGGCGCCTACAAACACCAAGATCTTGACTACAAAGAAGTTCCACGTACTTGGAATGTTTCAAACGTCAAAAAATTTTATCAGTAGAATCATCTTTTTCACGAATTTATTATGTTTACCGAATTCCAGTTTGATAAATAAAAGAATCACTTTTCGTTCATTCGTTGGCAGATATTCAGTAAGGTTGTAAATATCAAAGTCTCCTTCACTGCCTCACTGGGGGGCAAGAGTAACAGCTCCCGAACATACTCGAGAAGAGTATGTGTCTAAACTTGAGAAAAATACGTGTTTAAACTTGAGAAACATTTAAACAATCCGAACAAACTTGAGAAAAGTTTGAGATAAGTTCAAACTTGAGAAAGGTTTGAACTCCCGAATATACTTGAGAAAAGTATGTGTTTAAACTTGAAAAAAGTCTAAACAATCCGAACAAACTTGAGAAAAGTTTGAAATAAGTTCAAACTTGAGAAAGGTCTAAATTCCCGAGCATACTTGAGAAAAATTTAAATAATCCGAACAAATTTGAGAAAAATTTGAGATAAAACTCAACACTTGCGAAAAGTTCAACACTCAAGAAAAGCGTATATCCAGACAATTTGCCAACTTCAGAGGCGTCATAGCTACCAGATTGCTAAAAAGACAAAAGAAATAGCATGCAACCCAACCAAAAGATGTATATTTATTAAAATCAAACGTTTATGTGCAGTGAAAGCAAATCTAGTACATGATTAAAGCAAATGTCTCTGTAACAAAAAAAAATCACTCAGACACTACCAACTGGGCCCTCCGAAGGGTTTTTCTCCCCCTCAACATCGTTGCCGACACCCTCAACCTCTTGATCATCAGCGGTCAGGTCGGTGAGTCCGCCATCAGGCACTTGGTCTTCGGCATCAACGTTTCCCTCCTCGGCGACTTCAGACGAATGAGGCACCTCTTTGAACAGAGGAGAATCCTCAAGTACATTGCAGATCTTCAGGCCCGCTTTCCATCCAGTAGCAAAGAAGTCCTCCTGTAAGTTAGGGATCTAGTTGCTCATAAAGTTCTCAGCGGCCTCATCCATGCCCCTCTTATAAGCCTTGCTCTCTGCACTGGACACCTCCTCAGCATGTTTCAACTTCAAAGCCATCATCTCGGCGAGCAAATCGGCGGTCTTCTTTTTTCTCTTCGGGCATCAAATGGCTGAAGGATTTGGCCCTTTGAGCAATTTCCAAAGCCTTTTTCTTGAAGTCATCAGCCTCATATTGAGCCTTAGAGAACTTCAGTTTGAAATCGCGAACCTCGACCTCGGCAGAAGTAAGCCGTGCTTCCCGATCCTGGGTATGGCCGAGACATAGCATGGTCTTTTGGATGGCTTGCACAGACAAAACAATCGATAAAATATCAAAATCACGAGATCGAAAAATCTTTAAGTATGAAATACTTACGAAAATGTTATGAGCAATAACGGTCTGCAACAAGGAAAAGTTCTTAGATCCAGAATAGGGCTCGATGTCCTTTGGCAACATCAGTGCTTCAGCAAGAGTAGGGGCGACACCTAAGTCACCAGTAGTATCAGCAATTGTGATGAGCGTCACACCACCAATGAGCAGGGCAAGAGCCCATGTGTCGGCCTTCTTCGGCGTCTTAGACCTCGCTTTTGCCTTGGAAGGACCAACAGCGTGCGCTTTCACTAGCCTTCTTTTCTTGGTGTCGTTGGGTACAACATCAACATCAGTAGGGCTGAGAGAGAGATTCTCAAGAGCACCACCTTCATCGACCTTCCTCTTGGCCATAGTGACTCCAAAAGGTTTCTTAGCGTTAGTGGGCGTAACTTTCTTCTTGGCTTTGGCAGCAATCTTATTCTTTTGTTTCATCAGTTCCCTTAAGTTTGGGATGTCCAGATTCCTCGACATGATCTCGCGGTCGATTTCTTCCTCATCTTCGATATTCCAGACTATTCAAGATCGGGATTATGAGTGACCCATTGATGAGTATGAGGACGAAGAGCTGAGGGCGTCGGCAACGGCAGCAACAGTGACGCGGTGGGGTTCCCAAGGTATGGCAGCCGAATGCCTTCAGGAACAGAAAACTCAGGGTTATTGATAACCACCTCGGCTACGTGAGCTTTCTCCTTGATATAGCCCCGATAAGTCGGGTTATAACAAAGAAGAACTTTCTCAGATCTCGGCTTCACTTGTCTCTCTACGCCCTTATAGCCCAACACTTTCTTCGGATCCTCTGGATGAGTAGCAAAGATTTTCCGACCTCAGTTCATGTTGACGACTGCAAACAAATCAAGAACAAAGACAGAAGTCACAAACCTATGACTGAAAATGGCACGAGAAATGCATCAAAGTAAAAAACAGAAACTGACGGGGTTGCCCAAAGCTGCGAGGTACAAGAATCCGCATATGCTTGGATTCATCGGGTGAGAACTCCCAATTGCAGACACAATCAAGAAATCATCATCGTTCCCCCTATTTGAATCGACGAGATGGGTGACTATTTTCTCACGACCCCTACGCGATTTAAGATACCATTTCTCGTCCTCATTATAGGCCATGTCATAATTATAATTGATATCCCATAACCCTAGGTTTGTGTTGCACAATTCGTTCAGACGAACTGTGCCCATTACTATGCGATATGTGTTTATGGAAATCTGCATAGAGTTTAGCCGATACCAGTCTAGAACCCTACGGAGCAAGGGGTGGAGGGGAAATCTGACTCCACCCTCTGTAACAGCCATTAAAGGGATATGGATTGAGTCCTCATCTCGGATTTCAGGATGAGTCTCAGGTCTGTTAATTTCTACAACTCCATCGTCTGGAATGTTATAATGACGACGAAATTCTGCTACGCTCGCCGGAGTGGCGAAGTGCCAACGAAAAATTCTCATGTTCAGAGAATGAATACAGGAGAAACGAGTACAAGAAAGAAGGTAAAAGACAAGAGATGTTCCAGACGACTTACAGAGGTATGATGAAGACCAAGAAGACAAAGGACGATGACAAGGAATAAAACCGGAGGGAATAAGAATACTAAGCTGGAGAGAAGGGAAAAGGCGGTAGGTTCCTCACCCCTGGGATTCAAAAATTAATAAACAGATGGTTCTTCACCCTTGGAAATCAAATTAATTACTATGGGGGCGTCGAAACGACACTTCTGGCACGCCCGAGAAGCACGTCTCTTCGTAGAAGGCTGCCAAGCAGTCACATCGCATTTAATATAATGGAGCATGCTTCACGCAAACGGTTACACATATAAACCGCACGAATTCAAGATAGATCCCCTATGAATACACCCTATATAGCTTTAGCTACTCCACCGATTCGGTAAAGAGCATCACCCGAAGCTAGGGGCAATTGATGTGTATAAAAATGTAATTGAGAAAATATATTTATCCCCCTCAGCAAGAGATTAAGTTCGGCACCAAATAGTAAGCCAATCTGAGAAAGGTGGTTTGACGATCAGTTGACTTGAGAAAGGTGGCCCCACGTCTTGCCGACCTGAGAATGGCGGTTCGAGATACCATCGACCCGAGAAAGGCGATGCATGACTGTTATTCCGAGATAAGACAGAATCCCGAATACGTCGGGATACAACTCTAACAGATATGGATGAGAAGTCCACAGCCAATTTAATGAATACAAGAAGTATTAATTGAATGAAACTTTAATGATAAAAGATAACTGCTTGATAGAGAGTTATCTCATTAATGGCCAATCAGAAAACACTTTGCTCCAATCAAAATTCTAAGAGAATTAGGATTAAAGATAATTCTATAAATAAAACTCCAGATCAACAAAAAATGTATGTTCTAACTAGTGCATAATTTTGGTTTCTAATAAAGAATATTAGCTTGAGTTATTAATCATTCTATGAGCTTTCGCCTTACTTAATCATCGAAGTATTTTTCTGCTATAACGGCAGAGGTTTCTTTGACGATTTATTGTTTTGTAGATCACAGGTCCACTCAAATTGAGAGCATTATTTCTGGTGGATATTGAGGTATTAACTTTTCGTCCTGATTGAGAAAATCTACCCATCCATGGTATAGATGGATCGAGTCGATACATGTAACAGTTTGCAACTAGTTTTGATGTTGCTATTCACAAGGGGAATTAAAATAACTGGGTGGTGAACTTAGCATTAATTCTCTTTTATTTGACTAGTTAGAAGTGATCACTTTTAGATTTTAGAGAGAGATAATGAGAGTGTGTTGAACTTGCGTACAATCATCTTTCTCGTTGGAGTTTCACCATGAAACTCACAAACAATACCAATACACCATATCTAGTTGGCAATTGGCATTGCCAGAGAAGAGAAATTAGGAAATTATTACTAGAGCATATATAGCTGCCAAATTATATAGATAAACCAACAAAATAAGGGTTTCGCTTGGATGCACTTCTAATTCTCCACTCAATTGGCCTATGTTTTCTATCAGTCCTAATAATCCCAAATTAATGCACGAGTAGTACGAACAGGTTTGTCATAAAAAACTTTGCAGTCCATCTGGTACAACTCCGTTCCACTCTTTTTGACTCGTCTTTTGGACTTTTTAATCATTATCTTGTATCCATTTTTAGATTCTTTTTTGCCACACAATCCAATGCTAATATATTCGTAAGTTACATTATTTACATAAGTTCTCGAAGCCACAACCTCACCTAAGAAAAGCAACTTGGGCTAAGCCATTGTGAATACTTTAAATTCTTTAATTCATAATGAAAATGCTCGCTTTGATCATTAAGAACAGTAAATAACTCTTTCATGTTTGTCCTTTTGGTCCGAATAATTTTCCTAACTATCTGGGGAAGGAAACTTCCTTCTTTCTGAGTTCTAAGGGTGGTATAAACCGAAATTTTTCGTATCCTATCTTTAGCTTTGATTTGCTACCCTAATCAGAATTTTCCTACCCTCAATGCGGCCCTTTTGCTCTGGTTGTGGGCTATGAGGGATTCAAACCCCTGACACCGTAGTTTGTAGTCACGTGAAAGGATGGTAAAACGTAAATTTTCTTACGTTATATTGGACGGAGAAAAATACACCCCCAAAAAACTCAAGTAGGGTAAACTATAAACTATACCCTAGCCTATTACACTCTCAGATCTTTTCACTATTAAGGAACATCCATATAGTATTATCTAGCATGTGATTTGGAGTATTTGATGGAAATATTTATCTTTGTTTGCAGAATATGTGAGTATATGTGTGTTTGTTCGTTGTATGTATATAATATAAAGAGAGGGACCACTAAAGGATAATTAATGTATGTTGGAGGGTATTGGCAGATTGGACCACGCCTAACTCTGTGAGTCAGTGGCTAAGAAGGGAGAGGCAGGCTATCTAGGTAGAAAGATATACAGAGATAGCCCACATTACGCAATTCCCCTTTGACAGGCCTAAGAAGACGATAAGTCATTTTCCACCTCCCTTCCTCTAGTTATAGGTCTTGGGAAGTACAGTACAAGAGATTTTGCATAAACACAAATCTTTCTCGTTACATCAAAATGCCTACAAAACAAATTAAAATAACTTCAATAGTTTCAAATTGTTTTACAACTCAGAAGGACTTAACTGTGGATGGTCGGCGCTGGGGTGGTTCCTCACCAGAAAAAAAAACACAAAATAAAAGAATTTAGGGATGCTTGGGAGTATGATAGAATATTGTTGAATTTTAACTTCATCATTGAGAAATAATTACAATTAGGGGTGTTAAATGGATAGATTTGGATAATTTAGATGGATTATAAATGAGTTGAAACTTAGCAAAAAAAAAAAAACAGATTATAAATGAGTTGAATCTTTAACGAGTCATTGACCCATTTACAACTCAATTAACTCAATAAATATTATCCTTATCCAACTTGACCTATTCTAAAAGGATGAAATTCAACCAACCTATTAACCCAATTACATATTCATATTTATAGTTACATATTAAGTATATGATCACATATAAATTGAAAGTGACACAGTATTTTTTTTGGGTGGCGTTAGTAAAATTTGAGTTTTATTAATAAATTTTAGTGTTGTGGTAGTAGTATATAACATTAATGAATATATTTTGAGTAATGTAGATAAACTTATTTATTTAAAACACATTTGAGATCAGTAAAATTAAGTTATAACTCATTATGACACATCTTATGAATGAATTAAGTTTGAGAAAACTTAGAATTGAATGAGTTAATATTGTCGCCCACAATCACAGGAACGTTGATGGAGTTTTTGGTATCACTTGAGTGTAGTTTTACCAATATCCGAATCAAAGACCTTACAATATAGGTCCTCATTACCTAAATATAGGAACATCAATTGCTTGGAGAAACCCCTTAATATGTTCTATTGGTCATTTTTTTTGGGGGGGGGGGGGGGGGGGGGGGGGGGGGTGGTGGCAACACTTCCTCGACAAGACCAGTACCGCCTCTATTGTCTTGGGAGAGGAGGAGTCGCCAATTGTTGAAGTGCTTTCTTGGTTGAATCTTCCACCGTCCTTCGCGTTTCTTGTAGCTAGTTAGGCCAAGTTCTCATGTCGGGGGCACTTTCTATGTACAAATTTGGTCACAGAACTGTCAAAATGCACATGGAATTCTTCACAATAATGTGAACTTCACGTATATTTGATGATTGTGGACATATCTACATCTAAATCCGTAAACAAGTAATGTGTGTGTAAATTAACTTGCTCAATTACTAATGGAGAAATATTACTCGGGCCAACTACACTCACATAAATTGGTCAATGTAGGACTCACCACAGTTCAACATTTCAAAGACTACAACCAAACACAAGAAGTTCTGTCACTGCAACTAACAATACAGCAACGCATCCAAGTGGACCAAAACAATGAATGTACCCAATAACCCACTCCAAACTTCTGTTTGGGATACGTAAAAGTATCGGAGGGTACTAAATCTCGTTATGATCAATATTTTTATGCAAATAAAAATAATTTCCATAACGATGTTGTATAATAGTATTTGCGGTTATGCATATGTAAGTGTAGTAACGGGCCGTTACGGCCTTTACAAACAACATATGCATGCATAGGATCATCTATTTGCATGTCTGACTCTGCAAAATCAAGAGGAAAGTAGTCCAAGAACCATTATGCGTTGTTAAATTAATATTATCGGGATTGTAAATTTTCATTTTTGCATTTTCTTTCTTACAACCATCACACTATGAAATCAAATTATAATTAAACTATGATGACCTTGAAACTACAAAAGAAAAAAACTTTATAATTTAACATAAACATGCACACTTGTACTAAACAAACATTAAGGTTGTACCTAAAAAAAAAATTCAAAATTGCTTAAAATTTAAACAAAAATATAACACATGTAGCTTTGGTATAATATAATAAAGAAACATAGTCAAATACCGTTTTAAACCCCAACATATGTAATTCTGAACAAAAAATATGTGTATCCATCATTTTTTATTTCATAGTGTGAAATTTTTACAAAAATTATTTGGCGTCGTTGCGCTACGACTGTTACACCTGAAACTGCGGGTGAAATTGGTTCATCACAACTGCTACTGGTATGGCAACCGATACCGATTTTTCATACCATTTTTTATTCATCCCTAGGAGCAGAAACGATTACGGGAGCTAATAGGTGAATTTAAGAAGTAAAAACTAATAATATTCAAGCCCAAAGCCCAAGTTCAAGCCAGGCCCAAACCACAAGATCATGGCCCATGTCCAGTGTGGGATTAATGTGTCTATTTTACAGAATTAAGGGGGCACGTCGTGCTGCGCGCTAAAAAAACGGCATTGTAGGACGTAAAATATTGACCGAAAAATATTAGCGCACAGCAGCCTGGTCCTATCTTACTGTGTTCACTTTGAGAGTTGATTTCGTCTTTAAATTTCAATGAATTTTATTTATTTATTATTATTTAAATTGTTCATTTAGACTTATCTCAAAAGGTGCTCGGACTTTAATTTATTTGGTTTTAAAGTGCCAAAATCTTTGCTTTAAGATTGACTTTTTACCCTATGATAGGTGATAAAAAGGATTCCCACTATTGTATGGAAGTGGTTTTAGAATTTTCTTGTCCATTTTGCAACTTTTAAGCCAATGGAACTAAATCACTAATTTTTTTGTTGTAAGACTTGAGACCAGTTTCATATATACAATAGCATGTCATAATCACACCATTCATAGAACACACAGCAAATACCGGTGAACATCTAAATGCTTTTCAATATTTTCGTAAAAGTTATTTTTATAAAGCAAAATATATGGAGGCAAAAATTGATTAAATTTAATTAGAATTTTACTGAGTAAATAGACGGTCCTTAGCTCGACAAGAGGTGCACTTGTGCACCTGCATATTACCGAGACAAGAGAAGTATTTACGACCTAAGAAAGACAGGTAAATAAAATTGAAGATAAGTGTTAAGTTAGCATCTCCAACAAAAATGTCAAATCCAATGTGACAATTCAAACATTAATAAATGGCATCAAAATTAACTCTAACAAAAATATCAAAAGTACTATGATCAAAACCTACGTGGCAATTGAATAAGCTACTTGATTTCAAATTTGATATTGTAGGTCATACTCGAGACTTTAGGCCCATGAGACCCAAGCCCAGGTAAATGTGGGCCAAGAGATTGAAAACAGGCAGTCTAAAGTCCATTGGCCGAAACAAGGTCCCGAGACTTCACAAATCAATCTGTGGACCGAGGCAAGGCCCCAAGGATTTCGCGAACCAAATCCTAGGCCAAATTTAAGGCCACAAAAGTCTGAAGACCAAGGCCTAAAACCCAATTGTAGGAGGGGTCAAGGGGCGAGGTCGCGGTGTCTAAACTCGCGAGCCCAAGCCGGGAGAGAGGCAACCCCCAACAGTTTTTATTTGTTGAGCGTCAATCGCTCATATGGTACAATTTCGCTGCCCTTGGCATTTCACTAGGTACTGAGGATGAAATAGATGAACCTGAGTTTCGAGCCCCCGACATTGTCAATCTAGAAGACGAGCTGATAGCAACATGGTTCACGCCGCCTAGATATTAAAGCTCTGTAATCCTATTTTCAGAATGTATTTTCGTTATTTCTAATAGCTTGTAATTCAAACCCATATTTTCTCAATTATGAAATAAAAATTTGATCGTGATTTTTGTTAATTATTTTAATTAACGTCTCCGAGAAATCAGAGTGTTACATAATAGTATCAGAGTTCTAGGTTCTGTTTACTTGAGACCTTGGTTAGAATGGGTAGACTACATCTTGAGAGTCGTATTACCTGGACAGTTATTATTATGCGTTTATATTATAAATCATAAGTGTAGTATATATTTTCTTATCAACATTATTTGACTTTGATTTTGACTGATGAAGCGCTATCTTGGTAACAGCCTAGACAAAAACGTTATGGATGAGCCAACTACTGATATCAACACACTAGTGCTCCTTTGAGTTAAACGATCGACGCCAACTCAACCCATGCAATCCAAACTCATGGGGTCACGAAATTGAGGCAACTGGAGAACGCGAGTACCTGCGTCGACGCGACTATCCGAGTCTATTATCTCTTTGAGCAGTTATAGGAATGAAGGGCGATAAAGATAATTGCGTGGGGCGTCAGATAACATATATAACACCACATATCTTGTTTGCATGTAGGCTACATGTCATTTGTGTTATACATGCATGATCAGCTACACTGGCATATCATATTGTATGATATATGATGTTATCATGTTATATTATTAAAGAAAATCTTTTGCTACCTATTTTGCTCTAGAACTTTAATATATGCATATAATGGTAGATAATCGAACGAGTGATGGTACCAACACGGAAAGCAAAGCTGCATCCAACAATGCACATGTTAAACCACCATTCCACCACCTCTGAACGCAACACCCACTTTTAATGACTTAAACCAGTTCATGCAAGCTTTTTTTAATGCTACCCGTCATTCTCAACAATTCCGACCCCAACCTCAACACAACGCTTAGCCTAATCAGAGTGTTCTACTCAATGAGTTTTGCAAACGTCGACCCTGATTTTTTCCGATGAGACCAACTCTACTGCTGTCAAGACTTGAAGCAGATCAAGAAGCTTATGGAGATCATTTTTCTATAGTACTAGGTATCAAACAAACGAACTGGAGGTGACAAACAAGCATTAAATCTGTGATCTTTGACATCCTAGAGATGGACCGTTTACCCACTTATTGAGTCACGATCAACTACGAGCAGGGGAAGGACGATTCAAGATAGTTGGTTTTCTATGTTAAGGGGGATAGATGATACTCATTACCAATTTT
>JABCMJ010043392.1:0-29291 GCA_014822125.1 Arbutus unedo | reverse complement strand
GCTGGATACTTTAGGATACGGCTGGATACTTTAGGAATACGGCGGGAGATGCATTTGATTCGCTTGAGGGTGCCGGTATACTTGAAGTTGCTAGTCTTTTCCTTGATGAGCCGGATATAAGAAGCCATGATATTTTCCGATGAAAGCTAAGGGGATGCAATTGAATGTTAAAGTTGATATGACTAAAATTTAGCAGGAATTATCACTTCTTGGTTTAGACTTTGGTCGCTTTCTTTCTATTTTGAATGACTTTTGAAAATTAATTTGTGCTAAATGATTGGTATAATGTTATTAGCAACTCAACTACTTTTTTAGTTCTTTTGACTACTTTTTATGCATAGTATATAACCGATAATCATAAAAAAAAAATTAAATTTTTACAGCCGTATTCCTGCCGTATCCATATCCTATTTTTTTAGGTTTTGCCGCATCGCCGTATCCGTATCCGTATCCATATCCTGTATCGGTATCCGTGCTTCCTAGATTGTGACTGAAGATTCACAAAGATTCGTATAGGGATGTTAGTAATCCTGCGTTTCTGCTGATATAATTTAAAATGAAATCCGCCTTCGAAAATGAGCATTCTTAAGGATTTCATTAGAATGTTGGAATTTGGTCTACAATGTAAATGTCTGTAAATGCTACAATAAGAAATAACAAGACAGATATTAGTGTTTGGTAGAATTGTATATTGCCTGCCTTAACAAGGGTGACTGACTAATCTTTCTCAGCATCAAAGATCTTCTGAGTTCTGACTTTGTAAAGTAATGCATTTCCTGCAATATATTTAAGTTGATGTGGCAATGTAAGTTTGTGACGTTCCTGGCATGATATTAAGTTATTCTCTCTTTGTATGAAGGCAGACCAACAGGCTCTTTATGTATAATTGTATTATCAGATAATATTTTCGGAAAAAATCTGCTATACATAAGCATTATGACGGATTGGAAGCAGTTTTTGGGAAGTGTGGCTTAAATACAACTTTTTGAAATGCGATTTTCATTTTTGATAACATCTCAGAAATATTCTGTTTCATCAACCAAGTTGAGAAATTCTGATGGTGGCAGAAGAAGTCAGCGTGCTCCAGTCACTGTGGAGAATGAGCCAAAGGTGATCGAGGAAGCTACAATCAGTTTGCGCCCCACCTCCTCCTTCCGTAGCTTGGGTTCTTTTTAAGTGAACAACAAGTGTGATACTAATGCATGGTTTCGTGTCGAGTGTAGGATTCACCTTACATAAAAGCAGTGCAGACACCAGTGTCAACCTTGTTGAAGAAAGTGGAGAAGGTGAATACTGGAAGTGTAATGAGTATTCCTAAGCATAGTAGGAAGGTGAGTCATTTCCAGACTCTGTGTTAGTTTATGAGAATATGCATCTCATAATGCATGTGTTCTATAAACCCTGTGGTAAATATTTTCTTTCGATTCCAAACAAACTTAAGTTCAGTGGATTAGGATGGGGTTTGAGTAGGCAACAGATTATCACTTCTACGGGAAGCCAAACTTCTATTGTTTCACTTGCAATCAGACAAATAGGAAACTGGTTCGGGCACATCATGGAAAGTTTGTTATCCATCTTGTTTCCCCTGTAATCTTGCGTTCTTTTTTTTACATGCATATATTCGGAGTGGACTACATTTTTATGTCAACTATCTTTCTGAATTTATCGGTGGCCTGGCAGGTAACACACCGCGAGTATGAAGTTGAAACATCTAATGGTAGAACTATTACTAAGCGAAAAAAAACAAAGAGTACGGTAATGTTTGAGGTATGCACATTCCTTTCTTGAAAGCAACTGTTTCCATGTGTGCTTATATAAGAGGTATTTTCTGACTGAAAACATAATGAGCTGCTTTTGCGTATTTTTTTGGTCTTTGTCAATTGTGTGTATGACATGGCAGGACCCAACAAAGCATAAAAAGAGAACACCAAAAGTTAATGCCCCCAAAGATGTGCTCAAGGTAACTAAACATTCTATTCACGCAGTGGCACATTTGCAATGACACACATTATGGTGAACTCTTAAGAGTTAAATAAGTGGAAACTTTTATTTCCCATTCTGTTGCTTTTTCAGCTTTTTGGACATTTTGCTTTTCTAAATACCGTACTGAGATTTTCTTTAATTGTATGTCTATGCTTTTCATTCTGTGTTCAATCCTTATTAAGGGAGTCAAGGGAAGGAATCCACACCCTTCCAACATTGGTGATTTGTTCTCTGAGGGGTCTCTGAATCCATATGCAGACGATCCCTATGCATTCGATTAGAGGTATCTCTGTTTCTGTCTAAGTCTCATCTCCTTTTTTCTTTTTAAGGTTAATTCCATTAGAGGTGTCTTCTTCACTATTATCTGTTTGCAGTTGTCTTAAATATGAAGTCCCGGGTATATACACAAGTAGAACAACAATACGTTACTATCGGTATTGATACGTCTTATTTGATATGATCTGCAGATCACTAGAATATGCATAAAGTCTCTGATCACTATTATCTGTTTGCACTTGTTTTAAATATGTAAGTCCCGGGTATACACAAGTACGAACATTAGTATGTTACTATCAGTATTCATATGTATTATTTTATTTCATATGTCTTATTTGATGACCTGCAGATCACTAGTATATGCATAAAGTCTCTGAAGGATGCTTTGGCCAAACATACATAATAGTATGGCTCGCTCACTGCTTTAGTTGATTCATCTTTCTGCAATAAAATGGTTTCATGGATGGAACCAATGACACGCAAAGCCTTGAAGCAGCGTATTTTTTCTTTTCCATGTTTCAGTGGTACTTACTGGACTTCTGCACTGACGGAAGATGGCAAGAGGTTGGAGGATATTCATCTTTTTTTCTCTCATACTTCAACACATTGATGTAATACCTTCTGTCTGGATACGCCTGATTCTTCTCTGTGGATGTTAAGGTTTTTGGTTGAATTCTCAAAGAAGGAGAAGAATGAATGTGGAATGGGAAAAGAAATTTGAGATTCAGTGAATAAAGTTGGATATCCGTTATAATTGTGAAAAGGTATTCCATAAGAGGTCTTGCGGTGAGATTGGGAAAAACATTTTTCCAGAAGGATGGAAAAGAATGACTATCTGGACCTGAAAATATGTGATTTTGGTAGAATTGCTGATAAAAGTCGGGTTAATAGAAGAATGCAGGTTGAATTTCTCTCTTGAATTTTTTCATTTTGGCAATTCGGTTTTGAAATATGCAATTGGGGTGATTAGGTTTCTCTGCATGATTACAAACCAGTTCATTTCCCATACAGTCTGAAGTGTAGGAATGGAAGGTATATAATTAAGGTTCTTATACGAGTCAGCATTTGATAAAACCTAGGGTAGAATGCATTTTGTGCAGTTCCAAGGGTGACATTGAGCAATACAAAAATGCTTTCTTGCATCTTGCCGAAGGCATCTCGAAGTACTCCCAGACAGTTTTGCTTGATTTTATGTCTTTAATTGTTTGCATACTTTTTCAACAATTTGCATTTTTTAAGCCCAAAGCTCGTAAGTATCGTTCTGGTCCCCAAAAAAAAAAAAAAAATCTATGCTGAAGGATGTCTAGCACAAATGTTTCATGCTTGTGAGATGACGTCCTTTATTTGTTTGTTTGTTACCCTGGAAAACAAAAGCGATGGGGGCCATTTTCATCTTTTGTATTTGTATACTTGATGAGGGGGTCGTCCGAGGTGTTGCGCCTGCCACTGGGAAAGAAGGCCAAATTCTAGTGTGGTACTTTTCGCGTGGACAAATAGAAGTATATTGTTTTGCAAATCTATTTCACCAGCATGTAGAGTTGGTCATTCAGAAAATATTAATCATGGAGAGCAACCGAAGTTCAGTTATTTTTTTAACTTTACTGATTAGTTAATCAAGTAGTTGAATTCTGTTTGTTTATCATCAAAATCTAGAACCTTGTGGCTAACGGTTAATTTAGATGGACAAAAAAAGTGGTAGCAGCATATTTTGGACCCTATAATGTCAGCAATATTCTTCACTTTGTAATAATGCATTCGATTCACCTATGAGATGAGAGGTGATCTCAGAGCTTCGGGTTGGTTTTCGACTCGTCGCCTCCATTCACTCTCTCTCTCTCTCTCTCTCTCTGTGGCATCAAATTCTGATCTCGCAGACTGCCTGCCCCTGGCTACACTGTTCGGTACACAATCATTACCTTTTTACTGTTCAGCTAGGGTAATTTACATAAATTTTTTTCATTTATTACTCGATTTCATTTAATCCTTTCATTTTCTAATTGTTCCAATAAACTCTTAATCTTTTCGAATGTAACGATCGACTCTTTTTGTATTCTCCTCTAACTGCGTCAATTCAAACTGGGTCAATCGTTACATGTGAAAAGATCAGGGAGTACATTGAGATAATTGAAAGATGAAGGGGGTTAAGTAAAATTGAGTAATAGATGAAAGGAGTTTTATGTAAATTACCGTTCAGTTATGCTAGCAGGTTTGAGTTTAATAAACTTTCAATAATTACATTATAGTTAATAACTATTACATTTTTAGCATAAAATTAATAACATTTAATAAATGATGATCGGAAGTCTTTTTTGTATAGTGCTAATGGAGGCAAAATTTAAATAAAGATTACTAAGTTTTTCTTTAAATCATTAAATTAGTTTGGTAGACAAGTGTTTACACACGTGTGCATGTGCCGATCACATGTGCCAATCATTAAATTAGTTTTGTTGATCTGGAAAAGATGGTTCATGTTGCAACCGACCTGAGAAGTGTAGTTTGGTGATCAACCGGCTTGGGAAGGACAGTCTGGTAAGTTGTCGACCTGAGAAAGACAATAGAATGGAGCCCTAAATATTTTGGAATATGTTCTATTCAGATAAGGATGAGGAGTCCAAGGCTCATTCAACTTAGAATAGGGACTTTGAGGCTGAATGAAACTCTAATAGTATAAGATAACTCCCTGAAGAGTCTAGGTCGGTTTTATCTCATTGGTAGTCAATTAGAAGACAGTCATATTTCGATTATAATGAGAAATTAGAGTCCTAAGAGGATTGAGAATGTTAAGTCAGGAAGTCTATAAATAGAGGTTTTGGTCTATAGTGAAAGGTACGGATTAATACGCTAACAGAGAATATTAGCTTTGGTTTGACAAAGACTATTGTGATTATAGTACTAACTTAATTAATCATTAGAGTGTCTTCTTGTCACGACGACGGTGATTTCTCTAACAATTTTTTTTTTGTCTTGCAGATCACAAGGTCAGACAAAGAGAATATAATTTCCTGCTGGATATTTGAGATAATAATTTTCTATCCGATTGAGAAAATCACCCTACGTACATTTGGCATCGTCTATGGGAAAATTAAAAATCTTATGGTAGGAACATCACGAAAAGAGACACCAAGGGGAAACAGCAGTAGGGAGAGATCTAGATCTTTACCCCCGATGCCTCCCAAGTCAAAAGGTCAAAAGAAAGACATTCCAAAAATTCTCCCTCCCAGATTCACGGGGAGTTTGCCTGAACGATAGGCTCAAGACCCACTGCATGCGGATCTACCACCACCACCACCAGCACTTCCCATAACACCAAAAAACGAGCCTCAGGATCTGCCTGGTCATAGGACATGATCCCGGACCCATAGGGGATCACGTTTCAAGGATGTGAGACGATTAGGAAAGGGGGGGATAGTGACCGAGACAAGGTGCGGAGGCAAGATCACAAAATCAAGGAAATGAGGCGTTATTTACACTGGATAGAATGGGAAAGCAAGAATTGTAAGCATGAACGGGACTAAGCACGTTTAGCCAATACTAATAGATCCGAGCACACTAGGACATAAGTGAGCCGACCTCGGGAAGACGTTCCCCTAGAACAGCTCAAAGGAGGACTTCTTCCCACAGGAGTCGTCCATGACAATGCTTGAGAAGAGTAAGCTTTGAGTGGCATATGTTGAGTTTGGCCAGACCTCCCTAGACATGAGAGAAATGGCTGAATTAGCATTTGGCGCCATGCCGACCAGATCACGAATCAACGAAAAAAGGCATTACATTACAATGTTTGGCCATATGACCATTGTCAGAAGAAATAAAGGTGGATGCGCTACCCAAAAAGCTCGTCCCTCTGAAATTTCATCTGTATAACGAGAAGATGGACCCAATTGGCCATATCATAAGATTCATTCAGGCCATGTTCGTTTATTTTGGTCAAAAAATCCTATAGTGTAGTATATTCCCAATGAGTTTGGCAGAAACATCTTTAACCTGGTTCCATAAGCTACTCCCATGCTCAATCACCAGCTAGGGACAACTAGCTGAACAGTTTGTAGCAAGGTTTGTGACAAGTCGAGCCCAATCCAAGGACCTAAACACCCTCATGGCCATAAAGAAGTATTATGAAGAAAGCCTGAGGGGGTTTACCATCAAATATTGGGCCGTATATAATGAAGTGGAGGACTAAACGAAAAGTGCACAGTTGCTATCTTCAGGCTTTGCCTACCAACAGGTGATATGAATATATAACTACGCATGCGAAGTGAGACATTAAATCAAGCAATGATTGTAAATGAAATAATCACCCTTTCCAAGTATTCAATTTCATGCGTGAAATAAAGTTTGATTATGATTAATGGTTATAATAGGGTATCTAGGTTGAAAGGTCAAAATCCAATTTTTGAAATTGAGGTGAAATTCCAACGGCTTCAATAGGTGACTGGTCAGAGTACGAGTGATTGGAATAATCATCCAATTAGGATTAGAGTGACTGAAATGTGTGACTAGAATGAGTGATTGGTTAGGCGATAGGTGACTAGTTTAATGTGCCTAAAAATTCCAACAGCTTCATTAGGGTTTTGAATTTAAAGGATAAATCTATAGTCAAACATTTACATTTAATTTGCCTAAAAATTCACGTTAATATTTTATTCTAAATCAATTAAAGTTATTTTATTTATACAAAATCTTCGTAATCTAATATTATAATTTAGTCAGATCAAATTTGCATAGTAAATTGTACCTAAATTTGCGGCAGTGTGTAAGCATCCCTAAAAGCCAATAGTATTTTCAAGTTACTCTTATCATTGATTGTTTAAGGTTTGGAATACCGTATGCGCTTGGGTATTGATTTGTGTATTTGTACGATATGTCCTAGTATCGATCATATACCAGGAACTGTATCAAATTTACCTAGATATATATTATTAGTTTTATTCGTATGATACTTGGCTAAAGTGTAACCTGCAATTGTTGTTCATCTGACATGGTCGCATGAGATTATAATTTACTCAAGATGATCATTTGGGGTGAATAATAATTGAGAGTTAGATGTAAAAAATACCAAAAAATTTACTAAGAGCAAAAAAAATTAAAAAAAATACCGGTATTCGCCGGTACTATCAGTACCTGGCCAGATAAATCGGTATTGAGAATGGTACGATATTAAAGACACTTGGTACCGTTTTTACACCAAAATGGTACGTACCGGCCAGTACGGTATGATATCGATAACCTTGGGTGGTTTGATATCGATAACCTTGGATATAATAGTGAATAATCTTTTCACCATCACAATTTGCACATTAATTACTCGATCGAAAAGAAGCAACCTCATACCAAATCATAACATCAGAAGTACAATTTAGGGTAACTTAAATGAAATCTCCTTCATCTATTACTTAATTTTATTTAATTTTATTTATTTTTTAATTATCCCAATGTGCCCCTTAATCTTTCCAAATATAACGATCAACTCTTTTTGGATAAACGCAATTGAAAGAGAATACGATAACTAGTCATGTATGTTAATTTAAAAAGAATCCATTGTTATATTTGGAAAGATCAGGAGTGTATGAGGACAATTAAAAGATGAAGAAGATTAAATAAAATTAAGTGATAAATGAAAGAAATTTTATGTATTTTACATCACATAAACTACTCCTTCCCCAAATTTGTTAAAAAGTAGGCAGGGTATTATATTAATTCTAACACAAGAGACTAAGCCCAGCAGGTTTATTAATAAAGACGTTATTAGAAGGGCTCTGATCCGGTGGGTGCACGAATTTGCAATTAGGGCACGCAGGAGAAGACTTGCACATCATCACCAACATATGACACTTGTTGCACACAGCCGTTATCATCTCTCTCTCATCCGCTTCGAACGCCAACGACGACGGACACTCGTTGCCCTTACTCGAAAACAGATCGTTGTCGGTGTCGCAGCCGGTGGGAAGTGAGCCACATGGTAGGTTGAGCTCAAGGTCTAGGCTCATGTGTGTTGGTGGTGGGTCGGGAACTTGGTTAGTTGTTCTTGGATCCTTTGATGTTCTGGTTTGGGTCCTCATGTTATAGTAGTGTATCTGCCCAGACTGCATACCCCAAAGCAGAGAGACACAATAATTATGAGTTATCATAAATTCTTATCTCACCGGATGAAAATCCATAAGTCAAATTTTCTTCCCCTCTTTTATTCAAAACATATTAATTCAATCACATCATAGGTGATATAAACAGATGATAAAATTACTCATTGAATCCTAATGTTCCTTTTTCAAAATATGAAATTTTCAGCATGTGTTTTTGGAATTATGGAACTCATAGTGAGTGTTTTAGATTGAAACGTGAGGATCTCAAAAGGATTACTAGTTTCACTTAGGGGATGAGTTGTGTCCTCCACGGCACTTCAGTTTTGATATTTTACTTCGATGCTTAAAATCCTCTTTTTTATTTTGATTTATTTGTTTAGTTATAACAAAAAAATTTAACTCAATCGAATATAAGTAAGTGTCGGACTTAAAAATCTAATTTTGAATCCTTAAAAATTAAAAAATTCAAAGTAAAAAAAATTAGATTTTTAGTTCATGCATTTATTGATATCCGACTGAACTAAATTTGTTGGTGATAACTAAAAAAATTAATTAAAAAGTAAACAATTTTGATTATCAAAATGGAATCTCGAGAAAATGCTACGTAGAAAAAAGTGAACAAAGTTTGTTCGTGAACACAACTGAACTCACTGCACGGGCAAGAATTTGGTCATTTTTGAAGAACGGGATGTATAATATGAACAAGTCTGACCATCAAAATGAATTAAAAAAAAAAAATGCATCAGCCAAGCGGCATCGTTTTGCACAAGCACCTTTGGCTTCTACAAGTAGAATAATATATTTGTGAATATTCTGAACGCTGTATTTGTTTAGTAGAATTGATAACTAGGTTAGAACAATCACATACTAGCCTGTTTGATTCATCTCATGAACTAAAAATTAAAATTTACATAAGTATTTTTTTCTTCAATTTGTTTTTACAACTTGAAATGAGCAAATTTGCACAGTTTGATAGAAAGAGTAAAGAGAGAGAGAGAGAGAGAGAGAGAGAGAGAGAGAGAATAGGATATGTAGGGTATAACCTGGATATCGAGGCAGCGCTGCCACTCAGAAGGTAAAGGTGTATCGAGATGTAGCAGCTCCGTATCAAACATTGGTTTCGCACTTTTGGGTTCCTTATTAAGAATACGTGGCTTCTCCTCTTCAACTGCTACCTCTTCCCATTTTCTCTTCTTCGTCGAATTCTCCAACTCTCTGATTGTATTTAGTGGTGTATGAAAAGAAACCATATTCTCTCTGTCTCTCTCTCTCTCTCGATGAGATCAAAATGATGAATTCGTTTGGGATGTTTATATAGGGCGAGAGAGAGAGAGTAGTGAGCTATCTATATATGTGGGGAGAGAGGCACACAACTGCAAAGGACGAGAATCTACTAATATAGCAAACTTTACAAACTAGAATTATGAGGGGCCCCACAGCACTCTTTAAGTGAAGTTTGGCTATTCATTTACTCCAAAATCTTGTTTAAAGCTTGGATAGTAAGTCCTAACAACCTCTTCTTGCTCTTACATATGTCCTTATTGATGGTTGCAGATGCGCGATCCCACCTTTAAACGATATTATGTATATCTACATATTTTTCTTTTTCTTTTTCTTTTTTTACACCCTAGAGATATATGAATAATTTAAACTCTCGTTATAAGTTGAATTTTAAGTACGTCCTTGCTTATTTTACGAAAAATACTACAATACATGACATCCTTATTCGGGTGTGTTTTGTAGCATTTTCCTTATCCTATATACTAGATTATTATAATTTCACAACAAAAAGTATATTAAATTAGCGTGACACTTTATATTCTTCTTTATTTAAATGAAATAAAATTGTGTAAGTAAATAATATATCATCTAAAACCAAAATAGCCATCAAGAAATTCCTTTTGAAATGATGAAACGGCCACATAGTGGGAGTTATGTATTCTATCATTATAAAAGTGAATGCAATATAGTAAGTAATTTAAACAAGGGCCAAAACTCCAGTGGTCTAGAATGGGCCAAAACAATATAGTAAGTAATTTCACAACAAAGGATACGAGGAACGCACTCATGCGAGTTTGTGCAGAAGGGCATATTACGAAACCCTATACATAGGGGTGGAGATCATCCAAGAAAAGAGGGAGATATGATCTGGACATGTACGAAAAAATAATTCACGAGTGTCTGTTTAAGTTATAAACCCGAATCTCATTGAATCATAGGAAGGCATTTCAACAAGCGACCAAGATGTCTTTGATGAGTGTTTTCTTGTACAAATTGAACCCTGAGATCGAGTAATACAATCAACGTTATTGCCCCTTCTAGCTCACACAAGACTCGTGGGAAAGTCCCATACAACTTTTTCCCATAGCCAAAAGTATAACCCGCCTTTAGTGAGGAGTTACAGACAGAGAAAGACTCAAATTTGTTGTGACAAAACCTTTTATATAAATAATTACATGTATACGTTGTAATTTGCTATTGCATGCAATGATATTGAGAACTTAGCAAGATTGAATATTGATTTAATTATCGAAGTACTTTCTTGGCAACCGAAGTCATAAAGGTATTTTTTTTTTTAATAGTTGAGATATCCGGCCGGTTTTGGAATTATAATATCTACTAATTTTCGGGAGACTAATTTCACCATCCACTTGTGGGACTCCATTTAAAGCGAGGGCATTTACAACTAATCTTATAAGAGTTGATAGTATCTGAGAGATTTCAAACCCGAGACTTAAGAGGAAACATACCTTCAAGTTTTAAGTCTTGATCACCAGGCCAACTCTTTGGAGTTAGACATAAGGCATTTTGACTATTTATTGTCTTCCGAATTAGATTTTTAATGAGAAGATGATCAAAATATCTCTAAAAAAGTACTTGACGTAACCAAAAATTGATCCATGTATAGCAATAAGTGGGTGGAACCATGAGCTCAGCAAAGTTATCAGATTTTCATTTCAGTGAAGGGTACAGAAGTTCAAATATTGCTGAAATATAATAGAGAGACATGGTTAAATTCTTAATTATATATTTGGAAACCTGATCTTTTATTGCATGCGTTCAACTTCTTCTTGCTTACGTGCCATTACATGGCTACTAGCTCCGTAACCGTACTGAAGAAGAAAGCCAAGCTCAAGCTAGGCATGACGTGAACAGAGAGAAAAAGGAGAGAGAGAGAGAGAGAGAGAGATCAGGAGGGTGGAATTGTCATTAAATAGAGGAGTGTATACAGTTGAAGAAGGTCTTGAATGCCTATCGATATATTTAATGAATTTTAATAACACCCCAACTCCAACTCCCTCAACTGGGGTCACTCCAAGAACTACACACCTTTAAATCCTCCCTACACCCTGCGGCTATTTAAAAAACCCACTTCCCATGAGCTATGAATTTTGTCACCCTTCGAACTACAAACTTTAAAAGCTCACAACGGCCCCTCACCTATTTAAAACCACCACATAATTGTATGAGGGATCTCTCTCTCTCTCTCTCTCTCTCTCTCTTAATTACACATTATTTCAAGCAATCAAGTGGCTTCAACTAAATTTGTTGTCCCAAAATGACCACTATGTCACCATAAATGAACTAGTAAGTGCACTGTTTATAAGAGGAGGTTTCTCTGCAGTTTAATTTTGGAGACTGCAGCATAAAGTCTGCGTCTTTTGGGTTCTATTATGGGTTACAATACTAGTCAAAATCCTTTATTAATTTTCTACAACTCGTACGTTGATTGAATACTGGTAAACTCTTTATTCAAACTCATTTATTTTAACGAAAACAAATAATTAGAAATAATGGACTAAACTCATTTTTTAAAGATAAATGTGTTCTGATTATATACTCAATGGTAGCCAATTAAAATAAGTTTGCAATGATTTACGTACGAATTCTAAAAAATAAACACTTTTGGTCATCAATAGTAGATGGATCGGTGAGTTCTACGCATGCAAAAATAACACGCTGCAATCACGGTTGAGCATCCTCCTCCTTTTTTGTGATTCATGCTAGAGTAAGGATAGGATATAACTATATATATACCTCTTTTAAATTTCACTAACTGGATTACATGATGATCTTTAGAATATATACTGTTATTCGGATGTATAGAATAAGTACCTTTTGAATTCATATAACTTTTCTTAAAAACAATCATAACATGGGAGGTTAGGCAAGGTGATAAATCAAGGGGTTTTGTAGTTTAGACCAGTATGATTCGTGAATTAAAGCATGCATGTGGCTGGATGTTGATCAATTTGATTCATGAATTAAAGCTTGTGGTTGGATTACATACACATCATGCGAGAATACATTTTTTCTAGTTTTGTTTCTTGATTTGGACCAACTTTTTTTTGAATTTTTTTTTTCTTACTTAAAAAACTTTTGCAATTTTTTATTTTATGTCAATTTTTGGTAGATTATTAATTCGTTTCGACGAGATCGGTTTCAAAAAAGTTATACACCAAGTTTGAAAAAAGTACAGGATAGGTCAAAGTAAAAATAGGATATGTTTTGGTTTATTTTTTGTCTATGTTGCATTGTTTAAGCTATTTTACCCATAATTTTATACTTTTTAGATTTTTTTCGTCAAGACGAACAAGTAATCTATAAATATTTGACGCAACTAATAAATGCAAAAAGATAAAATGAATAAATGTTTTTTGGATAACATGCAAACTAAGCTAAGCTTTACCTGAAAATCAGAAATAAGTAGATTTTCTAGTATTTGATTTAATTCGTGCAATTTAATTATTAATTGCACATTATACGTACATACTTGCATATGTGTGTACAAGCATAATACATTATACGTATGGCATTTTTATAATTATCTAGGATTATACATATTTATACACACATCTATCCTTACACCTGTTATTACATTAAACCTAAACTAATACCAGACCAAAACCTCTTTCCCTCCCAAGGTTTCTTTTTTTCCCCATAGTAGTCCTCTCCAACAACTATACTGTGCACCCCTCTTCTCTCCATGCCTAAGTCTGCAATCCCCTCACCTTTGTCATCTTCGCAGACTTTCCCGGCCTCGTCTTCTCCTCTCCTCCGCTCTTCCTCCCTCAGCCCTCCATGGCACCCTAATCCTCCCAACCATTTGATGGTCTCCCCACCTCCATTTTATATATATACCAAGTTCTCTCCTCTAATTTCTTCATCACTCGCATACTGAGATCATTGAGAGAGAGAGAGAGAGAGAGAGAGAGAGAGAGCAAGAAGCAGGGTCTGAAGCAACCCAGCCGAAGGAACCCATTGTTGATTTCCAGCTTCACTAAATCAATCCATTCATTCCAACTCTATGTTCCAAGCTTCAATTAGAAGGAAGTTCTCTTACCCTAGGGCCCCAATTTTATATTTGGAAACTTCACAAAGTTTGAATGAAGTAAAACTAGACAATTCTATCGAGGAAATGACCCATCACGGGTCAAAGGCCTATCATAACCGGTCAAGATCAATTCTGCCTTATTTTTATGCCAGAAAAATAAAACGACCAACTGGTCATGCTGACCCTTCAATTGGTCAAAATCAAGTTTTCCTAATCGGTCCACTTAAGCTACTTCCCTAATTTAGAAAATCACATTTTAACCAATCAGAATCACATTTCAATCTGTCAAGATCTACCCCATTCGTATGAGAATATAACTACCAGAAATTTCCCTTCACCCTGCTGAATTATGATGAAACACTCTTTTGAGTTTGATATCATTTAACTACACTTCGACCCAAAAAAAAACTACATTTCTAACCTAGCTTGTACTAATTACGTTTAGCCTCGACTTAGACTACCCATTTATAAACATCATTTTATCTTGCCATGTTTAATTATTACAATGTTGTTATGTTTTCAATTTACGTAAATTACTGTCATCAATCATATGATCACATTTGAAGGATGATGGTAGATTATTATTTTGACACGATGATGAACCTTGGGATTAGTACGTTAGTTGGAATTTAGAATTTAGGGTATTGTGCGAATACTCGGTTTTCAGTTGGTCTGCCTACTTAAGCAATCGTTTCAAACTATTTTGGAAAAAAAATATTGATTTTTGGTTGGGTATTAGTATTCCCTAAATATCTCCAAAACGAACCAAATGATATAATGCCCAACTGAACTGATTTAGAATATTGTATTGAATTCAACCGGAACATGTAAAAAATCAAACCGAAATCCTCGAAATCTAAAAAAGAAACTGACTGGAGCAAAGAAACTCAAATTGATTAGCCCGACTCAAAATTTCCTAAAAACCTGACCGAACTAAAGAACCTCGAACCGATTTTGGTTGTGAAGACTCGGAATATTTTTATTTTTATTTTTGCATTATTTTTTTATGATTTATAAATTGTCCGGAATTCAATGTAACAAGTGATTTTATGCACTTTATGCACATATAATGAATTAGAGTTTATGTGTGGTGTATGTTAGATAAGAACCTTGTGGATGTGATATAATTAGAGGGTGATAGTGTAATTGAGACTTTAAAAGTCTTACTTCAGACTTTTTGAGGGAAAAACACATGTTTCTCACTTTCGCTCTCCTTTCCCGTTTGGCCTCTATGGGTGTGTGTATGTGATAGCTTTCTCAAATCCCATCTCACAAATCTTTCAAGAACTTTGAAATTCCTCAAGATTTGCCATATTTCTCTTGTATTCGGTGATTATTTGGTGGTTGATTGTGTTCATTTCACTTGGAGGGAGTTTACTTCGAGTTCATCCACCGTCGGAGATAGAGCTTACTTTTGAAGCTCAAATCCTTCGATCCGACACTCGAAGTAGGGATCTCTTACCTTTCTTATATGTGTATGACTTTTTTTTTTTTGTGTTTTATAAGCTTGGTTGTTGGTTTAGAGCTTGAAAATCGAAGTTGAGAAAAATGTGTAGAAATCACGCATTTTTTAGCAGTTCTTGCTATTACCAGTAGTAGTGTTTGTATTATCGATAATTCTGTACTTTATTTTCAAGCAGTGTCCTGTATTACCAGTAGTAGTATTTGTATTATTAGTAGTTCTGTACTTCATTTTCAAGCAGTGTCCTGTGTTACCAGTAGTAGTGTCTGTATTATCGGTAGTAGTGCCTGTATTACTGATAATTCTATATTCTATATAATTTGAGATTTTTATCGGTAATTTGAGTTGTTGACCTCTAGAATTGATGTTTGACGTAAATTCTTTGGGTTTATTTCTAAGCTTCATATCGTTTGATAATAATGCAATATGTTATAAATTTAAGATGTTGATTATTAGACATGTGCATTACTTGAGAGTTTAAATTGAAGAAATGAAATTGCTATGTGACACGTAACATGCGTGGGACACTTGAACAACACGATGTATGAACTAGACTCCTCGAGAGGAATGCTAGGGTGATTGAATTAGACTGTCTGAAGGGAATGCTAGGAAGGCCTTAAACTAGACTCCCCCAAGAGAATGTTAGGAGTGATAAACTAGTCTCATACATGATTACTATGTATGAAAATAAAAATGCAATGATGACTTGATTGATTGGATTAATAATCTACGGAGTGTGATAAATGGTTCTATAACAAACTTGTTGATGTTAGTGACGTTATTACTTGACATGATTCATCTTTAATCTTTAACTTGAATTCGTTCATGATCTCATTATTATTGGATATTTATGTTCACTTGTCATACCATAAGGTTGGTATAAATTTCTTTATTGGGCTTGTTAGTTTAGTTCCTTTATTTTATTATTTTTCAGGTGCAACTCCAGACATTTAGCATTGTTTGACATGTGTGCTTGGATTGTTGCATGATTTTTTTGAAGAGTCTCATACACGGAGTTATTTAGCACATTTTTACGTAGCATTTTTTGAGAAGATGTATTATAACTCTACTTTATTTTGGTGACATACTTAATGTAATATTTTGAAAAATTTTATTCAATGTAAATGGTCATTGGGACAGGATGACCCACTATGTACTTATGATCAAACTGGAACACTTATCTCCTTATGTATGGATATTTTGAGAGAATTTCGTTGAGCTTTTGGCGATGATTCATTAATGCCTATCTATTTATTTAATTACTTTTGTCTTAAAATTTGAGGGCGTGACATCGGTTCAGCTACAATTTTGGTTGGGATCGGAGATCTCTTTTTCCACCTTCAAGCAATCGATTCGGTTTGTCATGGCCGGAAATATCGACTGGACCGAACTGATTTCACTCATTATATCACTAATCTTATGAAAGTCTTTTTTTCTTGCTATGAATATAAAGCATGGCATCACGATAAACCTAAGTCACAAAATGTGTGTGCGACAGCGTTAGGAGGAGCGTGATCATGGAAACGTCTTTCAAAATATTTTTGTGGGTGGAGAAAAGTTTTTATCAAGAAAGTTAGTTACTTAATTTTTGGCCGAACACATTAGTACTCTAACCCGTTTGAAACATAATTTTTCAAAATAGTAAACCGTGAAGGGAATCTCTACCTCTTGTTGGCGGTAGTGCATTTTCGATGATTAAGTGAGTACAGTCAATGAACAATTCTCAATGTAATATTAACAATAACAAATTACAATGTAACTTTAACTCGTGAGATGTCTATTTTTTTTTTTTTTAGAAGTTTCCCCCACTAATCCGAGTTCTTCCCTATCTCCTAATTTCTCATTAGAGATGCATTATACTTACTCATAATTGACCACTAATAAGAAAACCATTTTCTCTTACAGTTGGTGTTTTATTTAATTGCTAACTTCTTGGCTTAATATTTCTCATTCTTGTTTGATTAGAAACGGTCTTGAGATATTTGGGTTCACTATATATTCTGTATCTATTCTTTTTATTATTTTACTCTATTTTTTAGGTCAACAAATATTATTCTCTGCTTGCCCGTGCACAAGAGCACCTCTTTACTGAGCTAATGTCTCATTTATTTGTTCGATAAATATTTTAATTAGGTTTAATTAGATTTTACCTCATTTAATTTTAAAGTATTAAAATTTGTGAGAACAAGTATTAAAAGCTTGAGTATATAGAGCATAGATTGAGAACGGAGCCTCCCAGGTACTATTAACTTTATAGAGCCCGTCCATGCAGATCTTTGATCTAACTTAAGTTGGAAACTCCGCAAGTGGGTGGCGGTAATCGGTCTTGAAAAAATCAGTCGAAATACGCGTAAACTTAGTTTGACAATCTAAATTATAAAAGAAAAAAGTAATATTGAGAAGGGAGACGAAAAATCCTATTGAAGAATTATGTGTGTGTAAGGAATAGAGCATAGTGGTAGTTGGTTAACTAGCGACGAAATCCTCAACTTCAATTGATTAACTACGGAGGTGAACGTCACAACTACCTACCCATCTTCAATGTGGTTGCTATAAAGAGTAGCCTACTTTAACATTTTGCCAATTCCTGAAATGTACGTAGCTATACTAATATTTCTGATATTTGAATATAAGGGAAATTGAGAGAAAAATACCCAATGAAAAAGAGGGCCCAAACCCATTCAAAGCGTGAATAGGGGAGGAGTACTTATTTTTTGCACGCAGCTCTCAAATACATCATCCAATATATATTATGGAGTTTCACAATTTATTTTAACGATCGAAAACGTTTATTTTCTAGACACTCACATGTGAATCCTCCATGCATGAAATCAGATTGATTCGAAATAGCTAGATAGATGTCTGATCCAAATCAATCCACGAAAAATGAGAATTGTAAAAAATTGTTTTTATTAAAAGAAATTAAATTTTTTAAAATTGGTGTCAAACTCCGATCACTTTAATTTTTGTGTAACTAATTTTACGTTTTGAGATCTAGAAAATAAATGATTCAGATTATGGAAAGAGATTCTACAAAGTAAAGTTATTAGGTGATTTGTTTTAGAGGCGTGTTTGAAAGGTGTATCAAAAAATTATCCTTTGAGAGAGAGAGAGAGAGAGAGAGAGAGCAGAATTTCACCTGCCTTCATTAATTCATATTGAATTCAATTGAATGCAGAATTCAAGGATGAGCATTGAAACGCCTCGCTTTCTACAAATCTTATTTCGTCACTCTCACCACCGGTTTTCGTTAAATGCCCCCAACCCACCACTCCTCCCTTCATTTAAGCCCCCTACTCTCTCTCTCTCTCTCTCTCTCTCAAGCTTGAACGTACACACTAGGTTAAGAGAGCACTTGGAAATCAGTGCAAATCGTTTGGCTAGGATGAGCGAGTAAAACCTTCTTTATTTAAAAAACTTCTTTTCGATTTGTGATCGAACACATGAAATTTTTAACTCACAAGAAACCTAATTCTACAAAATATATATAGTACACTATCAAATTACCCTTTGCCTCTTTTTTGACCAAAAACACTCTTAATAATTAAGTCACTATTAAATCAATATAACTTTCAAATTTATGCTTGTAATGACAAATCAAATTGTACTTACTACTAGAAAATAGATTTTTTGTGTCAATTTTTTTGCGACGACGACTAATTAAGTTGTCACAAAAGTGTTACTTTTTGCGATGGCTGAGTTTTCCATCGCAAACAATACTACTATTTGTTACGGCCTCATTTTCCCGTCGCAAAACGTAGTATTGTTTGCGATGGTCTATGTCCCTGTCGCAAAAAGTACACACGACTGCGTTTCCCATCGCAAAAATAAGTTCATTAAAAATTATTTTATTTTTAAAATTAAAGAGTCATATTATATTTAAATTCGTAATATCTTAAAATTAAAAAAAGGATGTATTATTTTTAAACTAAAAAATTCATAGTATTTTTAAAATAAAAATTGTTTAATTTTGAAAATAAAAAAATAAAGAATATTTAGAGCATGCTTTTTGAAATTTTTTTACACTAATTTAGAAAAGTACACGAGACTTTTACTTGGTGTGAAAAAAATAAAATTTGTACATAAAAGTAATTTACAGATTAGGAAAAAATCTGTTTATTGCTGAAATTTATTTTCTTTCTAATTGTAATTGGACAATTGGAATATATTTTTTTGACAATAAAAATGACGAAAAACTTGAATGTGTATTTAAATAAAAAGTAATGAATACGCGACTGAATTTTAATCTTGTGTTGGGCACATATATTACCGCATGAGATGAGTTGTCCCCGATGAAATTGTCACTCAAAAGTAATTAACAAAATTGTTAGAATTGCATTAATTTAAGTAACATTAATAACAACAATAATAGTAGTAGACACTATCAAAAAACCACACATCATTCCTTTGCTTTGAAGTTGCTTGCGGGGCTTATCCCGGGATCGACCCTAATTTAAAGACACTTCCGATTGATTTTTCAATTAATTGACTACTCCACCTTTGCTCAAATAACATAATGAAACCTATCAATTCATTAACACTCAAAGTGGTAATATCTTGAGTATTCTCAATAACGACAACAATAGGACAATATTTCGACGACAATGTAATCAAGATTTTCTCAATAATTTTTTAACTAGAAACATTCTCCCCATATGTTTTCATTTGATTAACAACTTCTATAAGTCTAGAAAGAAATCATTCAAGCATTTAACATCCGTCATTTTAACTCTTCTCAAAGATTAGAATTTAAAGATTTTTACCTTTGAATTACCTCTATACTCACTGTAGAGAATATCCCATGCCACATTTACTTTGGTTTCATTGATGATTCTTAGAAAAAATATTATGGATAACCCCTTGTTGAATCATGAAGAGGGCTTTCTCCTATTCACCTTCAATTGTTGTTTTTAATCATTTGTCAAAACCTCAACAACTTCAAAATTTTCAAAAACCCTTTTCCACATATTCCCGAACAGCATTTGATTGAAGTTGAGTGCTCACCTTCACACTCCAAAAATCATAATTTGCTCAATTGAAGAGTGAAAAAGCAAGTTGCATGTAGAGGTCCCGTGTTTTGATTGCTTGAGCTTGCCATTGTTGTAGACTTTTTAGGATTTTATTTTCCCTTCACAAATCTTCAATCCCAAGTTGGTTTGATACACCAAGGCTTTGATATCACTTACGTTAATTAGCATTACTCCTAAACTATGTTTGATTTTTGTGGAGCTTCATTTGAAAAAAAAAGTGAACTGCGATGGAAGATCGGAGATCAGGAGAGAGAAACAGAGAATAGAGGTTTCCCTTTCAAATTGGGGCCCGAACCATCTGCCTTCTCAATTCCAATAAAAAGGAATCTTACATATTTGAGCTGGGCTTGGCAAAAAATAAAAAAGGCCCAATGTTGAAACAAAACAGTACTAATTAGCCAATACAAATTAAACATTTTAGGTCGAAACACAAAATTAGAAGAAGACATTAAATTTTAACAATTATAATGGTCGCTGATGTACACATACAAAACGAACTTTATCTTAGACAATCAAATCCCAGTATTTCCACCAACTGAATATAGTTGAAGCCTAAACTAAGAGCGAGCCTTAACAAATCTACGCCAGTACCAATGTCCCTCCCAAACTGAATGCATAGAATTCATGGGAATTCCTTTGGTCTCTGGCACAAAAAACAGAACAAAAAGGGTCATCACGAAAATCCAGCCTGCATAGAACAGAAAAGCGCCGAACTTGAAGTGGCATAGCATTGTCAAGAAAGTTTGGGACAACACGAAGGTGGTGGCGAAGTTGATGGCGACGCTAATGCTTTGGCCTGTGGTTCGGATTTTGATTGGGAATATTTCACTTGGAATGAGCCAACTTAGGGGTCCCCATGACCAGCCAAAACCGGCGGCGTAGAGGCACATTAGGACCAGAACGAGTACGCCATAGCCCTTGGAGATTTGCTTGGTGCCGGAAACACCAGTTTCTGCTGCTAGAACGCAAGCCACCGCCACCTGATTCCAAAAATCAAATAAGTACAAGCTCAAATGGTCAATGCTATGAAATCTTTGTGTGCAAACGTCATCAAGCCAATTGACAGTTTAGAGCAGGTCACGTGCTTTGTAATATTGTTTGTTAAAGTTTACATTGTGAACTTAGGAAAGTTGTACCGATGAGAAGTGGGAGATGCGTGGCTACGTACTCTGTGTTTATTACTTGTCAAAATAAAAGAAAAAAGAAAAAAAAAATCCACGGAAACAGAGAAGTAGAAGAGGATTTGTAGACATGTCTGATGGTACTGGTTTGTTTGTTTGAGATTGAGGATGAATAAAATGATAAGATACATAATAAATACATATATACCTGACAGATAAACATTTGAATTCCACCTTCCAAGAACAAAAACCTTCGACCGAACCGATCAACCACCGCAGTCGACACAAGGATCGAACCCAGGTTAACCAAACCCAGTATAATCGCCGCGATTAATGCCGAATCATTTCCAAACCCCACCGACTGAAACAGTACGGGGGCGTAAAAGGCAATTATATTAATCCCAGTCAGCTGTTGGAAAAATGGTATCGCAATTGCCATCACCAGGTGGGGCCGATACTGCCGCTCAAATATTGTCACAAACGGCTCTTCATTCGCGGCTTTTGCTATTTCACTCGCCTTTATCAGATCGTTCAGCTCCGGTTCGATGTCAGTCTCGCTTCCTCGGATTTTGGTTAGGGACTGTTTCGCTTGTTCCACTTTTCCGCGCTCCACGAGGCTGCTAGGGGTGTCGGAGATGAGGAGGGCTCCCATCGTCATTATGGCGGCGGGGACCACCGCCAGGCCGAGGGAGAGCCGCCAACCCCATTTCAGCCGAGCCGCTCCGTAGTTGAGGCAGTTGGCTGTCACCACGCCAATGCCAATGAAGAATTGGAAGCCAGTGTTGAATGCGCCGCGCCATTTGGGGGGTGCCATCTCCGACAGGTAAATGGGAGTAGCCTGCAGCAATGTGACGTTGATTCCTTAGATTCAACATTGGCTGTCTTTGTCGGCTGTTCGGCTGCCTTTCTTTTCTTATACGAGTATATATCAGCCAGGAGACAGAGGTAAACAAGTACAATTACCGTATTGGATTTTTCATTCCACTATTCAAAACGTTGTTATTATTTTATCGTTTTTTTTGTTTTTATTTAAAATTTCCACACAAATTTCTATTTTCCATGCATCATTTGTTTTTACAAATTATATATTAGTTGGTCACCACAAGAGATTTTTAAAAAAGTATTAAATTACATTTAAAATTTTAAGGAAATTAAGAAAAATTTAGTAGGCAAAAAAGTATAAAAATGTGTATATATGAGAGAGAGTGTGTGTGTGTGCACATAAAATTTTAAAAAGTATCATTTGTGCTTTTTTTTTTTTTTTGGTTACGTGATTATTTGATAAGGTTGGTCCTCCAATAAATGAACGACAAATAAAAAATCCTATTAAAAAATTTAAGCTATCAAAAAGAAGTGTGGAGATTTTGAAAGCTATGGACCAAAAATAATTCAACACTTCAAGAATAAGTTTGAGAAGAAAATTAAGGTTGGTAACGCAAAACACCAAAAAAAAAAAAAAAAAAAAGTTGCACAGAGAGGGATTTTCAAAAGTTTCAAGCAAATGAGGAAAATAATGGGTAAATTTTGTTGCAACTTGGTTTGAAGCTATTTACTATGTTCTCTGCTTTTGTGTTGAACTGGTTTAATATAACAATGGAGGATCTCCCAAAAACATTATATTATTTTTTAGTCTCCAGGAGCGTTCTAGGTATTTTTCGGATACTTATATATTAGGCAAAAAAATCTTATAAGAATACATAAAAATCTTTTTTTTTTTTTTGTATATTTAAAAGAATTCTTAATAACATGATAATTCAAGGAGTGCGAGTATTGCTTTTATAGTTGAGGGGTATCTTTAACACTTAAAAGTACAAGGGTGAAAGTAAAACTTTTCCAAAAAGAATGTATAAAACTACTTTGAGGGTTGGTTGGTTTGCTAAATCTATAAACTATATACTCCGCAATTACATGTTTCTATGAAAAGTATTCGGATGATAATTGGGTGAAAAAAAATTTGAAATTGAACCGATTGTCGATTTAATTCAGGTTAGAATCTCTATATATAGATGGTCATTTGCTTCTCATTTTCTTAGAACTATCTAGAATTATTCGGTTACTAAATCTTTTCAAAATTAAATTAATCTTGACTGTGACAGCCAAATTAAAAATCATTACATTGTTATTTCTAGAAAACAATTTGCAAACATAAGATTCATGCAAAAGTTTATCGTGTGACAGTGGTAGTCACAGTGGCATTATAAAATTAAGAGACAAAATAACTTTACGTGACATGCAACATTGTGTACTCAAGTCCGAATTTGTTGAGTAATAGTGCATTCCTTAATACCACAATTTGTACCTTTTTACTATAATATATTCACATATTTTAGAAACACTTGTCTAGACTAATATAAAAATGAAATGAACAAGTAGTTCAAACTAATAGCAACATAAAGAATACCTGGTTAGTGAAACCAACACCAAATCCGAGCAAGATACGACCCAAGATCAGCATGAAAACATTTTCGGCACCACCATTAATGGCACCACCGGCTAAGAATAAACAACCACCTATCACCATGATGTTTCTGCGGCCCAAGGCTGCTGTCAGGCGGCTAGCCACCAAGGATGCAGCTAACCCAGCTAAGTATAGCGACGATGTAAACGCTGTCAAAGACTCGCTATCAAATACACAATACATATTTGTTTTTGCCTGTGCCGCCTTTCTTAGTATTGATGGGAAAAACTTCTGAAGAAATGGTATCATTGTTGTTACACCCCCTGTAACATAGTTCACACATGGAATTAGTTATTAATTTAAATTAAATTTCGTTTTTCGTATCATAACACTCCATGAATTTATGATCTTACTCTTTCTTTCTAAGATAGCCTCAAATTGAACATTTGCCTTGTCTATTGAATGTCTAATAATATGTGGTTAACCCCATGATCTACCGTTACAATCATTCAATGCCCATTGCCTCTCATCGTACAAAAATGTGTGAGGGCCATGCTACAGGAGCACTCTCGATTTCCAGCTATTGCAAAGGGGTCCTCCCTATTCAACGTCTCAACTACCAATGTACTAGTTCTCGTTTGCTCATGACTCTTCAGGTAGGGACAATGCTACAGGAACACTCTATCTAGCTTTCACAAATGAGTCCTACTCAATGTCTCAACTACTGAGGTATTTGTTCTTGATCGTACTTGACTTTAGTATTTTTAAGTGAATAAGAAATTTCATTAAGTTTCAATTCAATCATAGTTTTATATATTAGCTAGTGTGGGTCAGTAATTCAAATTGTTCTCATTAACTTATGGTGGTCTTTAGAAACACTTGGCCACTCTCTCGCTTGTTTCCTCCGCCTATCTCTAAACTTTTTATACTACTAGGATTATCTCTCTAGGGAACACACACCCACACCCACAACCACACTCCCTCCTTCCCTCCCTCCCTCCATTTAGATTTCAAATTTCTTTCCTTTTCTAATTCATTCCAGAAGTAAGGGATTTGGGTTCATCAACATTGGCGTAGGCGATGAAGATCTCGTCAACTAGGTTATCTACAGGTCATGGAGGTAGTGGATGATGGGCAGTGGCGGCTGGTAGGGCTTACAACGGCTTAGGAGGCAGAGATTAGTTTTCTTCACAAGTTAGGTTTTTGAAATCAAAGGGTCTAGGTTTTCGGAATCAAATGGTCAATATGGCAGAGGAGGAAGAGGGTGTCTTGTGCTGTTTCTTGAAGGCCAGTCGTTTTCTTCAGCGATAGTAAGGTGTCTGGTAATGGTTGAGTGTTTGATGTTTTAAGCTATGAGGTCTGGTGGTTTTTTGTTTTGATTATGAGATGTCACTATTGACATGGTTATCGATAGTTCACGAAGGCAATTGTTGCTAAGGGAGTAGCAGCAGGGAGGGCATATTGCGACTGAGGAGAAGATGATCTGGTTTTATCCAGAAGTTATGGTTTCAGTTTTGAAGGGTCAAAGTGGTGGTGGATGGTGAGGCAACAACGACAAACAATAGAGTAGGAGGAGGGTGTTGTAGGCTATTTTCTGGTGGGATATTCTGCTTCAGAAAATAGTACATGATGGCCTTTAGAAGAAGACCCAATGGGGCATTATTGAGGCTATTTCGAGTCCAAGTTCAGAGAAAATAAACACAATATATATATTCAAAAGGCTTTTGATGAGGTCATCAAATTTTGGCCGGAGTAATTTATTTTTCAGTACTCTTTGGATTTTAGGAAGATTTCTTGCTCTATAACTTTTTACCTTTGGCCTTATTTTCAAGCTCAATCATGGAATTTTTTATTTGTATCTTGATGAGTAGAGAAACATCTGTTGAGCAGGGTGGACCATATGGTGGTTTGATCTGGCAGGGTGGTCTCCTCGGTCCTCTCGATCGGTTCAGCCAAAAGAGTTCTCAAAGGATGCAGCGATGGGCCAACTTCTCGTCCCTAGGAACCTCAATAGGTTATGGAATGGAGCCCGCCTGCTAGTAGGAGTCCAAAGGTCATAAAAAGACTATGATGAACCCATCAAGAATAGGCGCTCTATTATCGCTAAATGCCATGTGCCTAAACCAACCTCATAGATAAGTATGATAGCACCCTGTGTGAACAGGGTTTCTTATGCCTTATCCACATCCATAGAGAGGATAACGCCGACTCTGGAGTTGTTCCACACATATATAAACCTACCTACATCCACCATTAGAGGTATGACGTTGTTGTAAATCAAAAGACTTGAGTATTTGTTGTTTGAATCCCCAAATTTTTAACTAGCCATTGGAGTGACATTCGTTGGCATCACACCTGTACCATAGTAGTTTGCTTGTAGATCAGAGATCTAAAGAAGCACTATCAGTCAAGTTATTAGTTGGTACCGTCTGTGAAAACCTTTTGTTATTAGAAACGTTCCCCAAGTGCTTTTTTTCGTATAAGACGATTCATGGTTAGAATTTGATCGACGGCGACCCAAGCTCAAAAATGATAGTTGAGACAATGGGGAATGCATTGATGAGATTGCCCCAACAAAATACCACCCCAGTCCCAGAATCCAAACCCTAGGTTTAATCCCCAATAGTTTCAAGGACTTCAAGACCAAGTTAGCGTAATGGGTTAGGGAATGCATCAACTTATCCAATAAAATGCTGCCTTTATCCAACAATTTCCAAAACAAGTACCCCATTGCTTCTGCTCATAGTGTTTATGCAACAGAATGATGCTTGTAATCACAAAAAAAGCAAGGCATCCAGCCAAGTGTGGGGGTGTGGTTATGAAAGCCAGGTTGGAAGGCCACTTGACCAGCCTCAAGAGCAAATCGATGTAATAGATGATCAAGTCAAATAGATAAAGGCCAAGTTGGAGAGCCTAATCGAGAAAATAATATCATAGATGCCTACATCACTAAAGGAGTTGGTACAAAAGACAGATTTGTTGTTTACACCAAAGGTAATGACGGCGCCACTACCCAGCAATTGATGAAACCAGGAAGTATTGAGAGTTTCGAACAACTTAGCAAGGAATTTATTAGTTATTTCATTGTTGGGCAATAGCATTATTAACAATCAATGAAGTACCCACTCAACATAAAGCAAGGCAAGTGAGAAAGCCTAAGAGGCTACACCACAAGGTTTAATCTGAAGTAGATGTAAGTAGAGAACATAGATGGTAGGGCTATGGCTCAGCTCGCTTCTTTTACCCCTATCCTCAAGCATGGCACAACTTATGACGAGAGCTAAAAAATGCATGAACCTTGAGAATGCACTCAACTCCAAAAGAAACTGAGAAGATCATACGAACGAACTAGGAGGAGGAAAGACCGACAAAAGGAGGAGTGGATCAGGATCAACCAAGCCAAAAAGGTAATGATCTCAAAAATAAGGGATTTTGTCAAGAGACTAGGATCTCTAGAAATGAGAATCAAGGAATACAACCCATTGGTGGCAATCATAAAGCACATCTTGGGTGAGTCACCCAATGATCCCATTCTAAAATGGTCAGGGAAGTTATGCAACCCACTTGAGAAATGGTCAACAAATATTGCAGGTTTCCATGAGAATCATGGTTACGATACTGATGAATCTATGGAACTTAGGCAACAAATTAAAGGATTCATTCAAAGGGGATGATTGCAGAAGTTTTTGGGTAATAAGCCCCAATAGCACGCCGAGAAAACTATGGTAGAACAAGAGACACAAACCTGGATGCATCACGTAATGATCCAATTGAAAAAATTCAAATGATATCCGGAGAAGGAGCTAGGAAAGGTGACTCCAACACTTCCAAGAAGGCACATGTCTGAAAACTCCGGTCATGGTATGGGATGGAGCTCTACTCTACCGAGCCTCAAGCTAAAGTCCCAAAAAGGGAAGATCAACCAATAGCATTTATCAAGGAGGATGTCAAAAGAGTACCCAAGTTACATGACAACCCCTAGTCGTCGCAATTATAGTAACCAACTTTAGAACAAGAAGTATGTTGGTGGAAGTGGAAGTTCTATCAACATACTCTTGCTCCAGGCCTTTAATCAGTTGGGATTTCAAAAGTAAAGGCTTAAACCAATCAAGTCTCCCATGGTAGGATTCTTTGTTGACTAATCTATCAACTAGAGTAGATCCCAATTCTCATCACAACTGGAGAAGACTAAAAATAGGTTATGAATATGGTCGACTTCCTTATTGTTAACTTCCCATTCGTGTATAACACCATAATTGGGGAAACAAAGGTAAAGAAAATGAAGGCGATCATTTCAACTTATCACATGAAAGAGAATTTCCTAACCCCGGATGGACCTGGAGAAATGAGAGGAGATCAGAAGGCTACAGGGGAGTGGTATGCAACTTCCATTAAACAAACGAAGAAAGCCATGGTGATTGATGAGTTGGAGGTAAGAGATGAAGAGAAGCTTAGAAAACGGGAACCAACTGAGAATTTGTCAGAAGAGGAATTAGAGCCAGGTAACAATACACGAATGATAAAAATCTGGTCAAGTCTTGACCCACAGCTCTGAGAAGAACTAATACAATTTCCTTCAGATTTACGCTTTTGAATGGCCGCATAAGAATATGCAGGCATTTATCTCAAGATAATGATCCACGGGCAGAATGTGGACCCCAATCGATGACAAGTTAAGCAAAGAAAAGGACTTTCGCTCCTAAGCGGAGCAAAATAGTAGCAGACCACGTAGAACAAGATGCTTTATTGATGGTTATGAACTCATCAGGTTTATGGACGTATTCTCTTGTTACAACCAAACCAAGATGAGGGCTAAGGACGAGGAAAATACCTTTTTTATCACCGGAATTGGGTTTTATTGCACTAAAGTCATTCCATTTGGGCTAAAAAATATGGAATAGACAAACTAGAGGTTAGCAAATGGGACGTTCAATAAGCTTATAAGAAAGAATGTTGAATTATATGTAGATGACATGATAGTAAAGAGTACCAGCTGAGTTGAGCACATAGGAGACTTGAGGAGACTTTTTTGTAGTCCTAAAACTGTACAAAAGAAAGCCTAATCATGCCAACTGTGCTTTCAGAGTATATTTGGAAAACTTTGGGGTTTATGGTATCCCAAAAGGGCATTGAAGCCAATTTGAAAATAATCCAAACAATTTTTAAAATGAAGTCCCCTTAGATGGTAAAGAAGTTCCAGAGAGGTTTACAAGGCATGGCAGTCCTTAGTCGCTTCATATCTAGAGCCAAAAATAAGTGTTAGGGTTTCTTCAATGTCTTGAAGAAGGCTTTTCAATGGATGCCTTTGGGAGAGGAGCCCTTTACGCAATTAAGACAATACCTAGCGAGTTCCCCATTTCTCAACCGAACAGTCCAAGGTGAAGATCTTTTTCTCTATTTGGTCATTTTCTCAAGTGCAATCAAATCAGTCTTGATCAGAGAAGAATAGGGAGTACGGTACCCTTTTTAAAATACAAGCCGAACAATTCGGCAGCAAAAACGAGGTCTCCTGGGATTGAAATAGAGCATTTGCTGTAGTTAGGGCATCCACACCAAACTCTCTAAACACTCTACTTCTTCAATTTGAGGAGAAATTTTTTTTAACAACC